>JANTFA010159127.1:0-10495 GCA_026413405.1 Phytosciara flavipes
GTTTTTTATTTGACAGAAGTTCGCTGTATTCTTCCTTGTATTCGCCACAGTATACGTTTTGAGCGCGAATATTTAATTTGTGGTACAAAAGACGCCATTTTACGTACAGAGACGCGCTGAGACCTAGCATGAGAAATGGGAACAAATACATAACACGGCGAAAATTCTCTCACTTAAACTTTCTATTACAATAAGATTTACGTGTCATAGTCAGGAACTAAGTGATAGATGTAGCTGATTCTAAGTGAACTAATAAGTGGCCAAACAAAAAAGAATGGAAAAAACGGCAAGCTGTGACAAGGAATTCACCCACTCTGAAGAAAGAGAGAATGTGGACGCCTTTTATGTACGACGCTCAACATGTGTGGAGAGTAGATGTACAACTTATAAGTTACACTGTCGACAGATCCAGCGGACAATCTCTGGACAATTGCTTTTAGACACTTTCGTTTATCGCCCTTATTTCTATCGTTTGAATCGACCGCTCACTACTGACTGTCACCGTTACTGTGTTATGAAATTCTCAAGATACAGGAGGATACACCTTCCGATTTTCCGACATCTAATTTTATACGCAGAAGATACAGGAAATTCCAGCCCGAGCGAAATTGATGTACTCTCCCCTTGGTAAACCAATAACTTTCTATCTCCATAATACAAAGTTTGAATCGGTTTTTCTCTGGCAAAAAATAACTGGCTGTGTAGATAGACTAACGTTGTATCTTCTGAAATGTTATCTGAACAGCTGTTGAACGAAAATTTATTCTTTTGCAATAATGCGTGTGTTTGAGAAGAGAACACACACAATAACTTGAAAACCAATTTTCGTACACAAGTGATCTGTTACAGTACAGAGACCATACACACGTATTCGAATTAAATCAAAAAACGCGTAATTCGTGGTTTGATACACTACTTTGAAAATGAAAATTTGTGTGATCATCGTAACTGTAATGATGTCTCGAGTGAGTAGAAATTCACAGACCTCAATTGAAGAGTTTAAGAATTGTTTGTGATAAAATTAAAATTCTGTGATTCTGTATTGATAGCTCAATACACACACTCGACACCAACTCGACGATGTTCGTTGAGAGAAAATTCTCAGTGGTACTACTAACTGCCCAGTGTTTCAGTTATTTTGCACATTACATGCTTGTTCGGAAATTTCTATTCTGACTAATGTGGCTCGAGCCGAAGGGTGCTACCGCATTAGTATAGTCGAAATAAAAATTTCCGAATATTTTACTCGTTAAGCCCTCCGAAAATGGGGGGTTGCAACGAGTAAAATCAATTACAATAACTTGTTCACGAACTTGAATTGAACGTTGATTGACGCCTATTTGAGAATGTTCTATGAAAATGCATGACAATCGAAGAAGAATAACTTTCGACATGTACAATCCAATCGACGTTATTCATTCCACATCGATGATATCCACATTACAATGCACCATGAAACTAGAGACAAATTATGGCCAATCGTTTGAATGAAATTATAGATAGAATATTTGTATGGGCAGGAGGACATACGGATCTTGCAATAGATGCTCCATTTTTGCATCGAACGAACGCGTTCTTGCAAAAGAGGCAAGACAATAAAGGATGCTACACTTTGCGAGGGGCTACGCACTTCTGAGATTTATGAAATATAGTTGAAATAAATTAAGTGATTTACCCCTTGATAACCTGTCTCTACTCGTGGCTATCGTATATTGAGTTGTATTATGCCGGAAATAATACAATCTTTCCTCGATGTATTTAAGCTCGAAGATGAGCAAAATCGGTCGAGCCGATTCAGAGGAATTCTCGATTCAGTGCTATTTTCGAGGTATAGTTTAGGTTTATCGCATATTATCTGTAATTATGCTCGTACAAAGTTGATAGATGGTGCAAATGAAAGAAAATTTCAACAGCTCATTGGGTGTAATCAAAACACTAAGAAAATACGGGGAAAGGTATTTACTACACCGATCCAGACAGTTTGCCAAAGTCGCGAATGGGGGGAAGGTAGAGTGTTTTGTTGACATCTCGAACAAACTTCATTCGATTTTCATGGCATTTCTTTCGTTTGAAAGGTAATGATGGCCGTAAATCTGTAAATTTCTGTTTTCGTTGATCCACAAAAATGGCTGCCAGACGCCATTTTGGGATTTATTTTGTTTCCATAATCTGTGGAAGCGACTGAAGATGGTTAGACCACGCTAACCTCTGACCGCCACTGGATCTGGAGGTCGAAACAGTTTTTTATCTCCACATTCGCTTCACGCGAGCCATAGGAGGGAAGAGCGCTTCAGCTGTTTGTTTATTTTTCTCTTTCTGTTTTTCACATGTTAGGTGATACCGCCCCTGGATTAAAATAATTTTCCAGGTAAAACAAAGTTTTGTACCGTTGGAATATTACATGTTGATTGATTGACTATTGTCATGAGCGGTGCTCGGGCACCTTTGCCTTCGCCATCTTGCTAGTTGGTGGTATTTCCTAATATGTTATCCCTTCAGATAATTGGCCTCCCTTTTTGATTCACTTTGCAAAAGAACCGAACCGAAACAATAGCGGATAGATGGTGTATTGCATGGATGTCATATTGGATGAATGAAGTTTTAGTAAAGACCGAAGCATTTACGCATGTGATCAATAGATCTCTCTAAACCCCTGTGCGTCTATCTTGACAACAGGTAAAAATTATTGATTTTCCAGTTGTATGGTGCACAGACTTTGTTGAGTTATTCTACTTCACCTCCACTCACTCCTCGCGTTATTGCATCAACACATCAAAATGATAGAATTCATATTTTCAGATACTAACGGAAAGCACAGCTGAACAGTCAGCTGAAACTCAAATTCAAAAACCCGAAGTTCATTATCAGGTTGACGTCAAAACCACCATCACTAGCCTTTCGAATACAGTGCATAAAATCGCTTCCCATTTAATAAAAATTATCAAAAATATCGGTAGCTCATTTGTGGACGACCTGGAGGTTCAAGTGCACCCACTCAAACACATTGTATCGTTCATTTGTGACGCTCCATCGGCCAAGCTGTTCAAAGATAATTTGAATTTCCTGTTTGATAAACTTGTGGACATTGTGTTTAGAATATATGGAAGATTAGACGATGCGTGGAACGGAGTGTCATACATAATAGAATCAAAACTAAATCAAATGCCTCTGTGTGTATTACAAATTATCGATAAAATGGAGGCATTAGCTGAACAAAGTGAGGGCTTATCTAACGATGCCATGTTTACCAGAATTGAAAAATCCACAGCTGACCTAACCACGTCGGTACTTGGCATGACTTCAATAACTACATCGATTTTACGGCTGATTAATACTAGGGGTCGAAGTGTTAATTTTATAGTTGAAACTATCACATCACTGATGTTAATACATCAGTACGCCGTAGCAGTCGTATCATGTCTATTATCCCGTGCAGTGATATATTCACTAGATTTAACGCATGCAGCTGGATTAACCACGCTCACAGCAACGATTGGTAACTTCATTTCAAACTTGCAATTAGTTTTGCTGAATCAACAGAAAGGGATGACCTTACCTCAACTATTCCATGGCGACTTACACCACAAACTATCAATGGAACTACTCGTTTCTATGAACGAACCAATGGACACCAAAATGATCAACATGATCAACACAACTACTGCGTCCCTCGTTACTATCATCAAGAAACATGCGCCAAGAGCTTTTCATATACTGCCAGATCTAATAGATCAACTAACAGTGATATCGTTACGTTGTGGCTTCACGGAATTCGATAGCTTGGAAATGTGTGTTTCGTACGCATTCGATGGTTTATTCGATGTACTTCAGCACATATCGTACAAATTGGATAAGCACATACAGTCAAGTGCGAGCTCTGCTTCGTTTCAGAAACCCTCAGAACCGATAGACACAGCTGTAGAAAACATAAGAACCGAAATGAAAAGTTTCATACACGTCTGCCAGGAGCTAAGCAAATGTGATACAGGGAAGATAAGTACTCATCTCATGGCAAGCACCAGTGATTTATTGCAGGCTTTACTCTATCCAATCAAAGACGTCATTCGTAAATCGAGCAACGGTTACAGCATAACTCTAGCTTCTTCGTTACAGTTCATCGCACTGTATGTTATTGGACTGATTATAACAACCCTCATTGCAATCACAAATAGTTTACGAAATGGCAGTGTTCTCATTGGTGATAGCTATTCGAACTTGGTAGCGACGTTATCGTTGCTATTTGTAAAAATCCAAATAATGTTTGATGCATCGACGACCCGAAGTGCTTCGGTGATGCTGAAACAATTGTGCGAAAGTTACGACGACCTTCTCCAGTACATGATACATTCAGAATGTGAGCTAGATTCGTCGAGAAAACCTGGAGCATCTAAGGTGGTAAATGCATTCGTTGAATTAGCTGTTAAC
Organism: Phytosciara flavipes; assembly: GCA_026413405.1. Classification (NCBI taxonomy): domain Eukaryota; kingdom Metazoa; phylum Arthropoda; class Insecta; order Diptera; family Sciaridae; genus Phytosciara; species Phytosciara flavipes. Next base: position 4,426 of record JANTFA010159127.1, read on the forward strand.
CAGAAAGTTGAAATGTCGCTATCCGGAAGTTAGGAAATAATTGAAAATAAAGAATTGCTTGGTTGGTTGAATCTTTCTTTTCTAAATTTTCCGAACTTGCAATTAAGTTCGGAAAATCGAATTGTAATGAAAAAGGACTACTCGGACCTAATTCATCCTGAAATCCATACAGCCAACAGTTGATGAAACACATAGAATGTAGAAGTGGAAGAATTCAAAATTTTCACATCAATGTCCACCATCAATTTATTCGGCGTCTCTTTACTCAAGGTGAGCGAAGTACACCATTTACAACATTTCTAGTATAAAATTCCGTTGCTCGTGCCTTGATCTTATCAGCTGGAAGGTCATGCATATATTGTGTGAACGCTTCTTTAACGAACCATTTCATTTGTTCATTGCTAGTAACAAATCTAATCGGGTATTTCCGTGCTACACCTCGGAAGTGACTTGCTAGTTCACCGTCACTCATAAGTTCTTCTACTTCTTCGTCATCATAGCCCGTCTTTGATTTAAAATATTTCGCCACTTGACTTGGGTTACGATGGATATTTTCCAGGACCTTTACAGACATTTGACAGTCGATACCATCTCCATCCCCGAAATAACGATATGCATCCTTAATGATCTCTTTCTTTTTGTTCAAATCAAATTCATGAAATTCCATCCAGTATGCGGAGACTTCGATCAGGTGACGGCGTTCAGGGTGTGCATCGATCCGGCGTTGAATTATAGTAGATTTCACACGATTATACCGTTGTTCGATGTCATTCCTATTGAATTTCGCATACAATTTATAAAACCAATACTTCAGCGGTTCGAAGATGTCGGAATCAATGGATTGAATTCTCTCCTCGGTCATCACAGATGCCAGATCAACGATGCTCGAATTTTGTCTAAGTCGTTCTGAATATGCCCTTATTGTTACTTCCTTACTTTCTAACTTGAGGATATCATTGAAAAATCGTTTATTTTCTTCTCGAGTATATCTATCCGTATGGAGCTTATGCATGTCGGCGACCATTTCAGCTTCTTTAGTTGGATCGAAGTCGTAGAACTCTAATATTGGAGCCGCATCTCTTTCCATTGCAGAAGACATTTTAAATGTAAAATTTAGAAATTATTTCGCGATACACAGAATTTGTTGGTTTTGCGGATAAAATTTCACTTGAACTAACTGAATAAATTACTTGACTTGGAATTTACTTCTGTATCCAATAAGGAACTTGAATGAAATGAAATTAAAACGAACTAAACCGAAAAACGAATTTCAGTCAAAGCGTCTATGATTCATTTTTGATTTATCAATGAAACGAATTTATAAATGACTTCTTGGGTCAATGAAATTAGAGACAAGATAAAATGGTCACTCGTTTCAATTTATATGAACTCAAGTAAAGTCTTACGGATTTTGCACCTTTTCTCTCTTCGAGCTAAGTTATTTTTGCAAAAAAGGTCATCATAAATTTGAAGAAAGAGTTTGTGAAAAGCTATAAAAAGTAAACAGAATCCACAAAACCTTCTTGGCCAGATATGTACACAATACTCAACTTGACTACGTACGCACTCCATGTACAAAGCAAAGCAATCAAGCTATCAGGAATCTTGAAGAGTTTACAAGAACTCAAAATGAAATCCAACATTTGGCTTGCCTTCCTATAGTCATCTTTTCGATATCTTGAAGTCTAGTTTGTCATCAAAGATCACACCCAGATCTTTCTTTGAGGTGACTCTATTTACGGAGAGAACCAGTGCATAATAACACGGACAGCTACATACTCATGCAGAAGTTCAACGAGCTAGCGAGTGATCGTGAGAACAGAGCATTTGGCTACATTAATTTTGATTCTGTTCGTGTCACAGCACGGGGCGGGAGGCTCAGTGGTGATAGCACTGGACTGTTATCAAATAGATCCGAAATCGATTCCCGCTGTTATCATAGTAAGAATTTTTCTGCAAATAGAACATTGCACAACGTTCGTAAGTCTCCCAATGGCCCACCATGATGAATCTAAAAAAAGTCTACCCAAGCTTCATAAATTGTGTATAGTTGCTGTGTATGAACGAAATGTTTCAGGAAAAGGAATTGTTCATATGTGACTTTAAAGGAGGTTACATATCAAGAGCTTTAGAGTTAGAGCTCATGCACCGACTGATGGAGGACAAACGTGGAGAATTGCGAATGAAAAGTAAATGGAAAGATATCATTGTGCATTCGAGAAACGACGCAGTCCACCCTGATGCAAAAAAGTCTAATCTGTCTATTGTGTGCCCGTACAAATGTGGGTGGATACCCAACAATAACGTTTCGGGGTAAAACTCTCGGATTTTTCGTACTTCGTCACATATATATCGTACAAATTGAATAAACACATACAATCAAGTGCCAGCTCTGCTTCGTTTCAGAAACCCTCAGAACCGATAGAACCGAAATGAAAGGTTTCAAACACGTCTGCCAGGAGCTAAGCAAATGTGATACAGGGAAGATAAGTACTCATCTCATGGCAAGCACCAGTGACTTATTGCAGGCTTTACTCTATCCAATTAATGGTGTCATTCGTGAATCGAACAACAGTTATTATAGCATAACGCTAGCTTCTTCGTTACAGCTATGTCGCAACGTTATCGTTGCTATTTGTAAAAATCCAAATGATTTTGGATTCATCAACGACATAAGATGCTACGGTAATACTAAAAAAAATGTGCGAAAGTTACGACGACCTTCTCCAGTACATGATACATTCAGAAAGTGAGCTGGATTCATCGAGAAAAACTGAAGCATCTAGGGTGGTAAATGCATTTGTTGAATTAGCTGTTAACCAGAAAGTTGAAATGTCGCCATCCGGAAGTTTGGAATTAATTGAACTTGCAATTAAGTTCGGATAATCGAATTGTAATCAAAATGGACTACTCGGACCTAGTTTATCCCAAAATCCATACAGCAACAGTTGAGGAAACACATATAATGTAGAAGTGGAAGAATTAAAAATGTTCACACCAATGCACACAATTATCATCAATTTGTTCTTTTTACTCAAGGTGCAGCTGGATCTACACTCGTCTTGATGCGTGATAGATATTTTCCAGGATCTTTACACACATTTCACAGTCGAAATCATACACATCATTCAAATCACGATATGCATCCTTAATGATTTCTTTCCTTTTGTTCTGCCAATCAAATTCATGAACTTCCATCCAGGATGTGCACATGTCGATCAGGTGATCGCGTTGAGGATGTTGATCGATTTTCCGTTGAGTAACAGTAGATTTCACATGTTTGTACCAACGTTCGACTGTATTCTTATCAGTTTTCGCATACAATTTAAACGACCAATACTTCAATGGATCGCAGATGTCGGAATCTGCATCAATTGATTCAATATTTGCCTCGCTCATCACAGACGCCAGATTAACCATGCTCGATTGTCGTCTAAGGGTTTCTAAGAAATACCTTATTGTTAGTTCCTTCCTGTCTGATCTGAGGATAGCATGGAAAAACTCTTTCATTTCTTCTCGAGCATATCTATTCGCATAGAGCATATGCATGTCGGCGATCATTTCAGCTTCTTTAGATGGATCGAAGTCGTGGAATTCTAATATTGGAGCCGCAGCCCTTTCCATTCTGTATTGAAAATGTAGTTCCAAAGCCGAAGGAGGACTCGAAGGAGGGCTCGAAGGACGACTCGAAGGACGACTCGAAGGAGGACTCGATTGAGAGCCCGAATCACTAACCCATTGAGAGTCCGAATCAGATCTCGATTGAGAGCTCGAATCAGTAATCCATTGAGACTCCGAATCGTCCAAATCAAAACTGGATTGCGAAGACATTTGAAATGTTAATGTTTGAAATTATTTTGCGATACACAGAATTTGTTGGTTTTACGGATAAAATTTCACTTGTACAAAATTAATAAAATGACTTGACTTGGAATTTACTTTTGTATCCAATAAGGAACTTGAACGAAATGAAATCAAAACAAACTAAATTGAAGAACGAATTTCGGTCAAAGCGTCTATGATTCATTTTTGATTTATCAATGAAACGATAATTTACAAATGACATGTTGGCCATCAAATATCACACCCAGATCTCCTTTTGAAGTGACTCTTTCCTTGGAAAGAGCCAGTGCATAAGAACACTTTCAAATGTATACAATATTGAGATGTCCGATGTAACAAAAACACCTTACGATTGACAATAAAAAAAAAACACCAGCGGCGCAGCGTATTAACGTTATCTTGCAGAGTAACACAGTGATGTATGAACTAAATCTTCCGGGAAATTTTAAGGTCATCAGCAAGACCCATGCTAGCAATGACTGATTGAAGACTCAACGAAACCAAATGCTCGAAAAATAAGCATCGTGCAATCGTGAGCATCGTGATTGTTCATCGTGCAATGAATTTCGTTCGTTAAAAATCTCCACAAATATGCGAAAAATTCTTGGAAAGTAGAAAGTCAAAGAAAATTGAGGAAATTTTGTGTTTTTGATTCAAGTGAATTTAATTAACATTTTGATGAAGAACGTTACACATGTGCGTTTATAAGGTGCGTTTTCTCGTCTGAAAGGACAATAAAAAGGGACAACAAAAACATCCAATCAATTCAACTTTTTCTGTTCTTTTTGAATTGTCACAACAAGTCGATTTTCCATGTCGTAGTTTTTGTATAACAACGCGTCTTGAAGCAGATTTTTTGCATCGTCTCTGTACTGAAATGTAAATTAAGTTAAAATAACCAACTTTGGACATCATACGACGACAATGCTGTAATCAAAACTAACATCTTTGCTGCATTGCATCAGTAACATGGCTAGTTCATAATGAGCGAATACTGTTACGTGCTGGTAGTCTGCTTTCAGTTGACATTCTTTGATGCAGTCCCTGAAAAATATTGGAACGTAAATCCACTGTTCATATAACGCCAAATAAATGGAGCTCCTACTTGAATGCTAATACGGCAGATTGAAAACGGCGTTGACTAGTAAGAGCAGATCCTAAAATAAGCTTTTTAATACCGACCATCGGTTCATCTGCAGTTTCATTCGATGCAGAGCAATCTGAAACGAGGTAAAATTTTCTATTTTTATTCGGAGGAAATTTCCGAATTCGGTAGGTCGAGTCACCTTCAACTACTTGTTCCAACTGTTCGTAGCTAACATTTCCCAAAGCATTCCACAGATATAGAATTTCATACACCAAATACTTCCAATAAAATCGATTTTTGTGGTTCCTATCGTCGCTGGGAAATATTTTGATCCGATGATGGAGAAATTTTATTATTTGCGTGTCCTGGAAGCAATGCATTTTTCACTTTCGATTCAATTGTTCGTGTCAATCAAACGAACCTTACGAGTCGACGAACGTGTCAACTGGATAATTTCCTCTCTAAATGAAACTAAATTGACGTTGTTTCCGTGAGACCCTTGACAAATTGCCGTTAGGTATGCGTAAAAAGCCTTGGAAAACGAACATATCCGTCTGCAACGTACGGTATTAACATCATCATCATCATCAGTTACTTCGTTAGAAAATTTTCAGACTAAATGCTAACGAACCGTAATTCGTTGAATCGGTAAGCTGAGTCAAAGAAGTCCAACTGGATCATTCTGCACCATGCTACTTCTTGAAGACATAGCAGTCTGAGTTCTTTTTGTGCAGCCGACTGGAAAGCAGAATTGTATGATCCTATAGCGTTGCTGGTGTTAGCCTTCAACAATTGAATTTTCCTTTTTATGTAACATGTAAAATGAGGTAATGCATGCCTGACTCATCTTACCTTCATTCGCTCGACACGTCCTTGGAAAAACAGAAAAATTGCTGAATTTGGAAATTTACTCTTACATTCGCTTAAAATTAGTGAAGCCGCTTTAATATCACTGTCGGAATAGCCATCCTCGTTCTTGAACATTTGACTTCCAAATGTATAGAACCAGAGTAGAGCCACACTTAAACAATCAAAGCCTCCGTTAATAAGCGAGAATACGGCGAGTAACATTTAAAACTGGCATCATATTCATATTTTAAGCTAATTCAGTCCACTTCGTTCCACTTTGTTCCACACATT
>JANTFA010159138.1:0-10495 GCA_026413405.1 Phytosciara flavipes
CAATCCCTGGTTTCTGTCCTCAAACCACCCTCCCCTCCTTCTCTCGGCGCTTATGTAATGAGACATTGCCTGACCAAGCCCGGACTGGCCATAGAGGGCGATCGGGCGTCGCCCGATGGGTCATTGGGTGATCCAGTCTGGGCGTGAAGGGCCGCGTTATCTCAAAATATTTCATTGCAGTCTTAAGATTCTACGTAGGTTTAAAACTTTGACAAAGTTTTGAAATTTGATACAAAAATTTTCGTCTGCGGCGCTTTGACTCTTACGGTTTTTAATTTTCATTATGATACTTCAACTGTTACAAAATACGAAACGAATCAACGACATAGTTGGCTGGCTATGGCTATAGATTTTGAAGAATTAAAATATGGAACTTTAAGAAATGTTTGACGAACAAAATTAAAGTCACAATTAAGGGCCTGAAAACAGTACCCATGAAAACATTTGACAGAAAATGTATGGAACCTTTAGTAATGAAGAACATTCTGCCTTCCACGCTTGAACAAATAATGTCCCACCAAGACTAATGCCATGTATCAGTCAATACAAACAGAATCCGACTTCTTGAAAAAATATCGAGTCGAGATTGTTTAAGTAAAGCACTTGAAATAGGACTGAGATCGCAATCTTTTGAGAATTTAATTTCGTTTGACAAGATGTTACCAATCACTTCCCGTGTAAATGAGCAGAAGTTTGAGCCTGAAGACATTTCGAGTAGACCTTAAAAAACCGGACAACTCAATATTCAACGTGGAGTGGAAAAAATTCTATCGGCCCTGAAGTTATCCGAGGTTCAGATGAATTTTAGCCTTAAATGAAGGGGACCCTTACCTGTAACCTCATTCACCAAATTACAATTCAATTTGACTTACTAACCGATATTTATTTCATATTATTCGAACAGTCACATCGGAATATTTTCAGTAAAATTCGAAAAATTGAAATTTCTACTATCGGTGAAGAACTGTCTCAGAAAGTTTCACTACTGACACAACAGCGTATTTCCTCGAACTCATTGTATTATGATTTTCTAATCTTTTAAATACAAAAATTCAGTCTTCGTCAGAAGTATATTCATCGGGCTGGTCTCAAGCATCGCACGGAGGGTCGTTGGGTAGCCAGTCCGGCCCTGCGCCTAACGAACGTTTCAATTCATTTTCTTTGCGTGTGATTCAATGCTGCAAGGAAAATTTATCTCTTCATTTCTCAGTTGAATTTTCTTTTCTTTTTGTGTCGATATGGACGAACATAATTACCTTTCTTATAAATTGAATGAATGAACGAGAGAAAAATGTTCGTTTGCCGCGGAATTTCTATAATCAAAGTGAGCTGAAAGCTTATTAAAAACGATATCTGGCCTCCACACAAACAAGTTGGAAGCGCAGCGTTCAGTGCTCAGTTAGTGATATTTCTATTGAATTTAAAATTTTAATTAAATTTTAACTGCACTCTGTTGTCTGTTCCATCAATAGTAACAGTAACTCTGTTATTTTAATAGATTGATGTAGATAAAAGGGTTTTGTTTTAGATGTCAAAGTGTACAACAAAAAAAAAGTCAGACCAGCTAAAACATTTTAATCAGCTACAATGTAAAACTATAAAAAAAAACCCATCGACTCAGTAACAAACATCAACATTTTTGCGAAAGAGGAATACGTCAATCATAGCGAGAGATCAATAGAGTTTCTATATTTATACGTCGGGGAAAAAAATCATTTGACGATAGCAACACACCAGAATCATATGAATATTGTAATTTCCGTATGATTCATATTGAACATTATGATCAGTACGATAATCAGTCCGATATAATTGCGGAATACTAACAAAACGTATCAGTCGAATTGAAGAAAATACGGTCCGTTTCTCTAACGTAGTAATTATTGGTACAAAGGTGTTGGTTTTCAAGGCAATAATCTCGTAAACAAATATTTGCGTCAACGTCTCGGTCAACATTGAAATAATAATAATCTTTGCAATTGCTTCGGAATAGCGTCGACATACAATTGTTACAAAGACTTTGCTCAATAAAAATCGAATAACTGCGAAAATTCGTTCGAGTCGATGGGTCGCAAGGGCACAATAAATTCTGGTTTTGTATCTATAAGACGTCATGCCAGTTCGTCACGTATATGCATACTCGAACTTTGCCCAATCGAAATGACTGAGTCATAAAGTGGTTTTGTTACCTTGTTAGGCAGTGCTGGGTGTTATGCACGTCAATTGTTTTGTTTATCTGAACAATTACGGATGATTCAATGGTAATACTCATCAAGTGTGTACCATTTCAATGACTTTCACAGCCTTGATGATTTTACATGCTGAAAGATTACTCAGAAGCAGGTCTGTAGTGTGGCTTGATGTATGTTTCCACTCCACATAGAAAATAATTTCCCGAAAACTAGGGTTCTGTAACAGTTCTGTTCTTGCATAGTTCGTGCTGCTCGGAAGGTGAAGGATTTAGATTGATTATGAAACTCTATTTGACTTGATCGATAAATAAATTCCAATAAGGGTGAACGAAAAACCGAATTCTATGACGCAAATGTTAGAATGGAGTTGAGGAATAATCTATACACCTTGCTCGACTGGTCTCATGTTTACTTACATTCACTGTTAATGAAACTTGAAATTTAATCGAAAATCATTTGCTACTCAACAAACAAAATTTATTTTATCCAAAAACAAATTGTAGTTTTCCTCCATTTAACTCGTTAAATTCTTTCTCTAAATTTACCTGTTATTTCAGGTTCAAAGAGCCAGAGCAACAAGTCCTGGTGGATCGATCGTATGTATTTTAGTGTTTTCCTCTAGAAATACCATCGACATCGTTTTTCTTTTCATTTTGTTTTGGTTTTGTGTAGGCAAATAATTTGATTTCCATCACTATAAGTTGTAGCTTTGATTGTTTTCATATTTTTTCTTTCTTTTTTTTTTTGAAATCATCATCCCATTTACGTATACGTATTGAGGTACAATATTTTTGTACAGAGATTCATGGTTGCATTTATATTATTTTCATTCGATAGTGTTTTGTGTGTGAAATTGCAGCTTTTCTTTTTGAAATTTGTATAAAACAAAAAGCTTTTATTGATATTTCATTGTTGTAGATCGTTATAGATTTAGTATTCAAATACCATAACTGCCTTATGTGTGAAATTGCGTTTCAGAAACATTCTTGTTGGCATTATAGCTTTGGCAGAAAAATTTTCTAACCAAGATGTCCATAGAAACATTTCTCAGTCGTCAGTCCCTATTGGTCATGTTTATTATTTTGTCTGCATTTAATCGTCAATATAACCGGCGACTTCTCAAAAAAGAATAGTAGACCACGTTGGATGCTGGAAGTAATGTATTGATTCGAGTCAACTTATGAGATTCGTGAACTCTCTTGTGTGCAACTAGCTTGTATGCAACACTCACTCGTAAGCAACTCGCTTTGAAAACGGTTATTTAAACTGTTATTGCAAATACAGGCGCTAAAATTTATAATATGTGTGTCTTCTGTGTATTCAGTCTACCCTTCTTTCGACTCTATCGGTAGCTTTCAATGTTCCAGTACGTTTTCTATACCAGCTACAAAAACGCCATCCCAGCGGAGAAAGAAGCTAATGCGAATTGTGCCAATGCATTCAAAATTGATTGATTGAAACACTCGATGAAATATTTTGTATTCAACCAAATGCGTATCATCTCCTTTGAATATTTTCATCTTTATAATGAAACAACGAGCAAAGCACATAAAATTGTTTGTACGTATAACTGGCTGTATCGAAGGAAACTGTCCCTTTCTTCATCCGAATTGGAAAATATAAACGTCTGTCTACGTAGAGTGGAATTCATCAAATATTTTCATTAGCGACTTCCTTTTCATAGCCTTACTTGATGACATTCAAGAGGAATTTTCCTTTTCCACTTCTTCTTTACATGTGTGAAGGGAAGAGTGAATGTCACAAAGTAAGTTTGTGAACGGGCAATTGCCAATGAAAATGTTCAATGAATTTCAATAAACGTAAAGAAACGACCAATTCTTTCGTTTGTATCTACAACTTTGGACTAATAAAAGGACAGTTTTCTTTGATACTGTAGGTGCAACGTTCAAATAATTCGGTTAGCTTTGCTCAAACCAGATTTTAAATCGCTAACGATGTTGCATTATGAAGATGAACATTTTCAAATAAAATGATAAAAATGTTCATTCGGTCTAACACAAAATATTTTACCAGATTATCGATTTTAGATGCATTCGCGATAATCGGTGTAGCTAATTTTTCCGCTGGGATGAAGTTTTTGTTGCGGGAGAAGAAAACGTACTAAAACAATAAAAGTTGCTGATAGAGTCGAAAGAAGGATAACTGAATAAACAGAAGACACACATATGATAAAAATTAGCGCCTGTAGTCGTGCAAACACACGAGTCAAAATAATAGTTCACCAAAAAAATAGTTCACAAAGCAAGTTGCTTGAAACACACAAGTGAGTTTTCGGGTCTCTTAAATTGCTCTGAATTTATTAATTACTTCTAGCATCCAACGTAGTTTCTTTTATTCGCCGTCCCATACGGCAAGTTGTTGTTACATAGAACAACACTTTCCGCGAGGAACCCACACTTGCATGTGATGACCACTTCCCACGAGTGGCACATGTAATGACAACGTTCCGCATGGGATAGCGATTAAAATTGTTCCAATTTTTATAGTGCCGAAAAATTGTGTCACATATTTGTTACGTCTTGTACAATGTACATGCCCAATATTTCGCTAAGCAAATGGATTTCTTCGTTATGTCATGCTTCAACTTTTTCCTATGCGTTTTTCTACATAGTACACGGTTCTTCCGTAAGGCGTTCATTTTGACTATTTTGAGAAAAGCGGATAAGTCAGACTGTAGATGAAATCATCGCTGAGTCTCAAAAGACACGTGTTGAGAGGCCTGTCAGGCCAGACATAAAAAATTCGAAATCAGCATAAAATTATCACAAAACTGCTTTATAAAATCTGTTGTCTTCTGGCACCAATACTTTAACCTTGACACAAATTTGGATTCTCTGTTCTATTTAATGGCTGAGATATACCCTCCTTGTTCGGTCACTCAAAAGTGCGTAACATGTCATTCATTTATCACGCACGTATCGGTTAATGTAATAACATGGTATGGGTCTTAATACGTGACCTAATGAGTGACTGACATATTATGTGAGATTTATTCACCGACTCTCGTTTACATGATGTTGTGGAAATGTTTCCTTGTATTTCTATGTTGAAAATTGCATCCAAATATTGTGTTTCTACAGAAAAGCTTATGATGTTTTAAGCTCAAGTATATTTTCCCTGCATCCATTATTTATAGAGAACTTCAACCGGGCATGGTTCTGCCAGCTGTATATAAATATACAAACACTAGACAGACATCCAGAAGAAAAAGAAGTTTATTAGCATCATGAGATGCTCTGACAAAAGTATCGCATGCTAGGGCCGCAACAAAACGTCAAACTCTAACTTGTTTGTTAAGATGCTTGTAATATGTTGCTATTCACAGATTCTCTAGTCTTAATTGTTAATTATGTTCGTCGAGAGTGTATTCTGTCAGGTTTCCACTTAATAACGTGGTTCATCGACCCAACAAAAAATGGGGTTTTTTGGCATAAATGTAAAAGAGAAATGTAATCTCAAAAACAGTGTGGCTTTTCCAGAGTGATTATTTACACACGATCACCTTTCACCGCAAACAGTGTAACACATCTAGAACGTAAACGACGACACGTGTTTGATTATACAAAACAATTTATTTTCACTATTTATAAAATATTGTTGATTAGCGTGTTCCCACAAGGCTGATATTTATGTATTCACAAAGTCCAATCAATAGGAGGTGCTAGAACACACGTTGTACATGTGCTGTACCTTCATTCGATTTTAATAACTACAAGGGAAAATGATTTAATCAATTGATTCGGAATAATTATTCGAATAGATTACTAAACATCGGAAAACTGATTATGTGTTAAATAAAGGGCAGGGTATGACAGCGAAAAAAAAAACGTCCAAAAGTGAAATTCAATTACAACAATTAACGTCAGACGTTCCATTTCGGATGTGTAAATGTACGTCATTTAATATCAATGGCATGCGATAGTTCACTCTTGTGTTACTTATATGGTTTCATTACATTTATTTAATCGCCAAAGAAAGAAACTTTGTATCCATTGATATCGGAAAAAGAAATCGTACAAAACAGAAGCAATAGAACGCAAGAAAAATTAAATTTGTCTCTCTGACGTTCAGAATCGTAATGCCAATTTCAAAGAGACTAAAGTATACTATGGCTGAAAGTGTCGCATGTTGTACATCCGAAAACGTTTCTTGACTTCAAAGTAAAATTTCACTTCCAGAGTTTAGAGTTTTTTCTGTTGACAATAATTGATAATGAAACCAGACAAAATGGTCACAGTTGCCGCGGATTTCCTTTCAGTTGCGAACGAAAGAAAATCGTCTGAAACGTGTAAGACTTTTTGTCGTTAATCTCGGCCATCGTTTGACAGAAAAGTCGGTAAGATTTCTATTGCGAATAGTGTTAGTTGTGTAAATTGGACGAAATTTTACCGTAACTCAATTCAAATGAACTCATCAGCCAGCACACAGCAGTAATAACTCATTATCTAAACTTAAGGACGGTGTAAATAAAAATGATCGATTCGGAGTGTACTATGATTTGAGAACGCATAGCGAGTTTTTGAACAAATTGTATAAATATTCAAAAAATGCTCACTTCAGTTCAAAGCACTTATGTACACGTACTGCTAATGTTACAAAAACCGTTTTCTTTGTTTTAATCCCCTTCCTCCGCTATGTCCAGATTTTCCTTCAACATTTTTCTCTGGCTTTGTCCATCCGCCTGGCCTCTCTCTAAAATCTGAACGCCATTTATGGACAGTCCCATTGCTTGCTCTCTAAATTCAAGATACATTGAGAATCGACCATTTTTATTTGCATCAACCGATTTTGAACTTTGCCCTTGAATAATATTCATCGATCGCTCAAAGAATAGATTTTTGACAGAAACATGAGAAAACGCAATGATTGTAGCAACTAATTTGTGTCAACATATTCTATATCCCAAATGCCCTTCCGTAAACGTGGCTTCTGTTTACGTATAACGTACCTTGTCACATACAGCAAGCATGTCAGTGGTATTATTATTGCAAATCTATTACTTCTTTTGATAAAATTCGGGGCATATACAAAAGACCGCATTTGTTTGAGTTCTTCGTCATACGTTTTTGATTATAACAGATGAAAAGGACTTTCGAAATTGGACCATTTCAATCAAAATTCCTATGTACCATCCAAAGTCAAGACTACCATTCGGAAGCTACAGTGATTGTTCTTCTGCTAAGAGGTTCTTGAATAACAGCTACTCAGAACTAACAATCATTTAAGCGCATCTGTTGGCCCTCGGTACATGTTCACAAGATCGATGCTATATCCCATTGTACGCTACAATGTCAACTAACAACAGCCGTCCGTTAGACTAGCAGACTAACTCAAAACCATTTACCTTGCAACAGAGCCTATTTTTGTAGAGTTTCACTAACATTTCATTAAAATTTGACTAACATTAGTGTTTTGTACCAATGCTCTGTTTAGCACCAAAGCTCACTATTTCATAAGTCAATAAACGAGCAGCGTTCTCTTTCATTCAACTGTTATCATTGATAACAGATAAAAACACGAAATAGAATAGCCAAATCGATTTGGTTTCTCTACTTGACTTACGAAATAGCTTCGATGCTAGATAGACTAAAGAACGGTTCACTTTGCTAGAAAAATACCGTTACAATTCAATGGTACATCATCAGTCCGACAATTTGTAGATTGTGAGTTCGTATCTCGCTCGTGTCCACAGTTCACTCAAAAGTTTGTATGTCAAATCCAATTCGATTCTTCGATTCTTCGTTTGAAAATCTAGTAAAATTTAATTTTTCACTAACATTGAATCCTGCCTTGCATTCAATCGGCCAATTACATATTTACCCAATACATCTGAATTTTCACTGTGACCCTTGAGCTTAAAAAGACGTTATAACAGTCGATATCACTTTTTATTTAGAACTGAAACCTCCATTTGCAGATGAGTGTACACTTTCAACCTTTTACTCAGCAATTTACTTATTTCGTTATAGACTGAGAGCCCATGCACATCGTTGTCGCTCATAAAGGGCACGTTTGAAACATATGAAAAACTTTTCCATTGGTCAGCACCAAAAACATTTGTTCAACAATTTTGTATTTTGAGCTTTAGGACGGCCCTAGTGTATATCTCAGCCGTCAAACATCGTAAAAAATCTAAACTGGTGTTGAAATGAATATGCAGTTGAAAAATAGAAATTTTGCTGGAACTGGAAGGTCTGGCGAATTGGACAAGTTGTACCTTCGAAAATTTGACTTTTCAGGCACAATATACCTTTCTGAAACAAAAACTTTAACTCCATTTTGACTTGTTTGACGGCTGTGATAAACCTAGGGCCGTCCTAGAGCTTGAATACAGAAGTCTTATAGCAAAAGATTGTCGTGCACAGTTTGACATCCGTTTACAATCGGTTTCTTATGAGGGTTGAAAATACGAATGCGTTCTCGGTCTACTATCCAATTCTGCCGACAGAATCCAATTTTATTGCTTTATTTCGCCAGGTTAAATTCTTGTGAGTTTAATGGAAATGCGAAATATGTGTCATTGAAATTCAATAGAAAGTAAAAGCTTGTAAGATGCTAGCAAGATCTCAAGTTGTCTCAATTTTTTTTTATTTTGTAAAAAAGAAGCTCCACTGTTGCTGTCTGCATAATCTCAATGTATATACGCCGAAAGCATTTCAAAGCCATCCCCATCAAATCATCAGAAACTTTTTATTAATTTTCTTTTTCTGTATGCTTTTATTGTCATAGTATTACGTTGATATTATATTATGCTGTACGACGAATTTTTTTTTCTATATTGCGAGAGTTTTAATAATAAATTTTCAAATATAAAATTTCAGTCATGGTGGCGAAGATTTGATTGTAACACCGTTCGCCCAAATTTTGGCAAGTCTTCGTCAAGTGCGCAACAACTTTTTAAGTCTCACCAATGTATCGTCGGTTAAGTATGTTTGGCAAAAAAAAAATTAAAGTTTTGAACACAATACCTTGTGTGCATAGACTGGACAGTGATTTAAAAATTTAAAAATCTCTTTTCTCTTGCCAACAAACAGATCGAAACGGGCTGCGGCTACTCCTCTACAAAAGCCAATTGTACCTGGAGATGAGGCGTATTTGCGATTGGCCGGTGATACAATGGAAGAATTAGAATGGTGCTTAGATCAATTGGAAACAATTCAAACACATCGTAGTGTTTCGGACATGGCTTCGTTGAAAGTAAGAAATGTTTGCAATTGGAACGATTAGCCAAATACTAAAATATTCTCTCCAATTCGCGCTAAACAGTTTAAACGAATGCTGAATAAAGAATTGTCACACTTTAGTGAATCCAGTAAATCAGGAAATCAAATATCCGAGTATATTTGTTCGACATTTTTAGGTGAGTTTCGCTTTTTTGCCTTAAATAAAAATCTAAAGAAACGTTATGCGATATAACACACAACCGCATCTGTTGAACATCCCGGTAAATATATTTTAAATTATTGATTCACTCGCACTCCGTATGTACAACCAATTTGCATATATTTTCCAAACATTTTCGCATTTCAATACACACATTTCGATGTACCCTCTTACGTGCCGATATAACGAGATTTTTCTTTGCCACCTTTTATCTATTCATCAGAGAAGTAGAAAACACAGAAGCATATTGTAAAAATGTAGGTACGCGCCATATAAGTAGAGATAAATGTAAAAAGTTTTTCTTTCCCTTGAGGGCACGCAGAGCCTGGCTGGCATCATCGCAAACATAGCAAATTACGATGAGAAAATATTTTGCACTAACAAGATTCGACGGGAATTTTGTGTGTTTCACATGACTGTTAGCTTTCGCATTCTCTTTTTTCTTTATTTTATATCTCTTATACAGTCAGTCTATTGCCCTGTTAAATCCGTGTATAACATGCACACACACACACAAAAAAAAGGTTTTCCTCGATGTGGGTTCTTAGTTACGCAAATTGTCCGTAGGCTTCCATGGGCTACCATTTTGTCGATTATAATGATCAATTATTAGCGACTTCTGTCTAATGGATTTCAATGAATTAGTTACGCAATCAAGCTTTCAAGCAAAATATACAAGGCACACCAGCTAAAGGACCGTTCATAAATTACGTTACGTAAAAAATGATAATTTTTTATACCCAACCCTCACTAGGTCTACTTAGGCTGTTGTAGTAGGGTACACCGATTTTGACTTTTTTTAGTCGAGTGCACCGGACGACACCTGATACAAAATTTTACTTATCCCCTGAGATTTCAAAATCCGCAGAGAAATTTGTTTTCTGTGTTTTACCCGTTTT
>JANTFA010159160.1:0-10494 GCA_026413405.1 Phytosciara flavipes
CTAAAAAAATTTTTTTTTGAAATTTTATTGTAGCGTGGACTTGCGTCACGGGGGCTTACTAACGTGCCCCCATGATATCAGAACCAGGTGACAAATTACGCACAAATCGCGAGTATATGTACGATGCTGAAAGATACGATGAAGTCTTGAGTTTGAGAGATAATTTCTTAATTGGCACACCTGAAAACCACCATCAAATCCATCAAACAAAATCCCCTCCGAGCTCTAATTGCAACATATAGATGCAATTTCAGTTGTTATAGTACCTCATGACTACTGCACAAGCTCAAAACACCTGGATTATACAATGTTATCCTTCACATACACAAGTTTGAAAAAAGCCGAGAAGAAGAAGAATGAAGAAATGCAACGAAATTTTCTCCGTCGTTTTTCACTTATTCTAGAAACACCTACCCTACCACCTATCAAAGGACCATATAAACACTTGCATAACCACTAAACTTCTACTATACAAAAATGTATACAACACACATTGATTTCGCTCATCACATAAATCATAAGTATAGGCAATATAGAGTATCTCACATGGAAGTATATCAGCGTCAACAGATGATTGTCGTTTGATATTTTATGTGCTTGTACACAGTGTGTCGTTAAGAGATGAGTTTGCACTGTATATAAAGCCATTTGATTTGGCAGTCGGGTGGTTTAGTCGAATAAGTTCAGTTCTGCAGAGCTTTTTAATTTTTATGCACTGAGGTGTTGTGGATGAAAATGCAAATAGGCTGTGGGAATTAGGAATCGGAAAGAAAAAAATAAAGTTTTTTTTGCCTTTGGCTTTTGTGGCGGAATTTTATTGTGGATTGTCGAAACTTTAAAAATTTATTGCTAATTTACTGGTGGTAAAATCTTCTATTTTTTTGTTGAATAAAATTGACTACCGGTTGTGTTCTTGAACTTCTAAACAATTGGAAATTAAATTCAAGGATTCGATTGCTTAAGTGAACTTTTCCTTTTTCTTAAAAATTAAATTCAAAATTTTAAGTTGAAAATGTGGATTTTTACACTATTGGTGGTTCTATGTGGTAAGTACGTTGCACATCCTAGTATATTCAGTCGTAACTCCATGTACGTCCAAACGTATAATCTTAGTTGTCTGCAGTGTCAAAATAAAAAGTTTTTACTTCAAAAATATTGCGCACATCAAACTGTTTCAATGCAAAAAAAACGACGTCTTTATGACAAAGATAGTAAATCATAAATTACACTTCCTAAATGAGAACCGTAACAATAAAGTCGAATTCTGAGCAAACAAGTCATATATCACAAACGCATGCCACAAACTGATTACCATCCCATACGAATCGTTTTTCATCTTTTTTTTTCTTGTGCAGAAAACCAAGATTTTGAATTATTATTAGAATATACAATCAGAATAGACAAGTGAAAAAGATTGTAAATTGTAAAAAGCTTTACATTCTACGCTATGCTTTAGTACGGATTTGGTTCTTAGGGATTTTTGTCTTTTGGTATTTATACAAGAGCGTAATGCAGGCAAAAAATATTTTGGTTTTTTATAGCATCACAGTATCACACTATCGCATCACCTAACCATATCCACGTTTGGGAATGTGGTCAATCAATTATTATTGATTTGGATTCTTCTTAGAAATCAGGGGCTAGCACTTTAGGTTGTTGAATTAGAAATGAAAATCGTTAAATACGATTACAGTCCGTAACATTTATGAACGGCTTCGTTTCAAAAATTTCTTATTTCTTATTTCTACTACTTCTATATATTGGCACAGCCCATGCCTTATGCGAACGGGGTATTTTTGTGATGAAATCCAGTAATTTACGCTTCGTAGAGGCAATTTCGTTTCAAATCGCTGGGCATAATCTATAGGTGTTGAATTAATAAATTTACATTTAAAACTGAACGGTTTTTGTAAAATAAGCTAAAAGTTAACGTTTTCAAACAATAGACATTTTTTGGGCACTTTGAATAATTATGGGCAGTGGGTATTTTTCGGCGGCCATTTTAAATAATCGTGGACATTGTGCGTCATGGACTAGGGCTGTGTCAAGTTCGGGCAGGGCATCGGGCAGTGGACGTCAACGTTTGGTATGCCCACTCATCTCTATATGGTGGAGTCAGTGAAATAATAAATAATGCTGTTGATAAATGTTAAGGACTGTAAATAGTAATCAATGCAACTGAGTGACTAGATGTAACAATTTACACAGAACAGGCGATGAAAATTTTATTTTTGGTCACTGAATTGAGAATAATCACTTATCACCGAATTGTAGACAATGTTTTCCTCTGACACGGCAGCGAAAGCTTGACTTTTCCTCACTGAATGGGGTGAAATTGTTTCCAATAATGTTTGGGAATAAAATTTTCTTGTTGGGTTGGATGATTCTAATGAATATTTCGCTAACATGTGCTCAAATGGAAAGATGTGAAAATTGTCAACCCAAGGCGAAGCCGAGGTTGACAACACATCGTATGCGCAAAATTACAGTTTAGGTATTATTATGAACAAGATTTTATTTATCTACTGCAGCAATGCTACGTCTGTGAGAACGGTTTATTTAGAAAGTATTTATCACTCGGTTGCATAAATTACTATTACGAAATTTGTAACCTTACGTAAAGTTCACTATTTTAACGGCTCTATTAACGAGGTGAAATAAACTCCGAAAGTAACCAAATGACTTGTGTCAATCCGTCGACAATATTAAGTTTAAAGGAAGTCTTCTATTCCACAATGGTAATGGTAGTTTTAAAAACTATGTAATCGGTGATGTGTTTGAGCCTCAGTGAACCCTTGAGCATTTCATAACAATGTACACCGTGTTGAAATATTCTCAAGTTACACTGACCGATTTCAATTCCTCTAATTTGTAAGGAAGAGGAAGGGAGTTGTCCATACTTTTTGTCGTGCGAGGGTGGCGTAATTTGTGAATGGTCCCCTTGTCACTTTCCTAGATAGCCTTGCTTACAGTAAATATCCCGAAAATGGTTAACTCAGGGATCGGCTGTCTCCGCACGTTCCACCGAATTTTTGACTTAAATGTTCTGAGCTTCAATTTTGCTAATTTTATCCAGAGTGTACTCAGATTCAGGTAAAAATATTTTGCTCTTTTTAGTACCACTGAACTTTTCTTTTGAAAATTTTGAAACTAATTTCCGGATATTGAAGGACGTTCGTCCACCGGAAAGTGGGGGTCTTGGAAAAATGACCATGCTATGGTTAAGATATTACCAAATGGTGGACGAGGGGGATGGGGGTCTAAAAATGTCAAGAAAAAGTGGATATAATTTATGGACAGCTGCTAAAAGCGATGTCAATTCAGTTCAATTTCAGGCGCAAAGAAATCGATTCTAAGTCGACCAAGCAGATCTCTTAAATCTCTTAAAATGTTTAGTTGACGACGTTGAGCTACATAACACAATTTCACTAATAACAAAACCTAAACTGAATCGTCAATTCTTATTAATTTGCAAACTTAATAAAAAGTTGTCATCTCATGCCCACAGCCGTTACAATGTACTTCACGTACTTGAGCAGAACAAATTGTTCTGTTGAGTGTTGTTTCAACAAATTACCTACGTTTTCGAAGATTTTGTTCTCGGTAACATATAGGACTACTTCCCACAAGTAAAATCAACCAAAATTTGTTTTTTTTGTAGTAAGTACGTAGTACAATGTCTGCTGTTATCAAATTCTATCTTAGCGTAGCCAATTACAATTTATTACAACCGACCGGTCTGCGTACACCAAAATCACACCACTCATGCTATTACATCTTTGGCACGTTTCTGGCCATAAGTGTAAGTGGTTTCGTCAAGTGAATTGTTAATGTTCAATTACAGTTACATTTTAGAATCAGATCAACGACACAAGTTCCTCTTTTGGAACCTTTTAATTCGCAAAATTCAAATCGTTTGAGTTTTACGAAACTCATAAGAGCTCACCTGTCGACTAAACGGTTACCAGATTCAAAAATTCTACCAATAACTACATTCGATTGTGGATACACATTCATGGATGTGGATTTAACGTGAATTTTTCTTTCCACTCATCAAATTATCAACAACGCGTTGATACAAATAACATTGAACTTACAACCATCTGAAATTAAGCTATTGTCATGTTATTTAACAAAATTTGATTAATAGTAATACAAGTGCCTCTGTATTATCTATAGACGCATAACATATCCATAACAGCGAGATAAACCAGCGTCTTTCTTGAAAATGCCACTAACGAAGTTTAGTAAAATGCGTAGTGTATATGACAACAACAACAACAACAGAATCTAAGAATGAACAGTTCAATTCATTGACCAATTGTATAGGTCTCTTTGCTTGGTCAGGTGTAAGCGGTCTCCGCGGTAAACTAAAGCGATATCTCTACTACTACTCAGTGATGTCTGTTCGAAATACAATTTTCTCGAAATTTGTCAATAGGTCTCGTGATTGTCACACTATTTGATCCAACCACTTTCGTTCACACCGGAGAGTAATGTAATTCATTGGGTAATTTAGAACAACGTAACCTTAACGAGGGGGTAACCACTGGCTAAAAATCTGTCCCAACCATTCCATTTCCGAAATTGATTTCCATGAATACCATTCAATTTCAAAAATTCCACTAACTTCAGAAAATTCCAAAAATTGGAATTCAATAATTCCAATTTAACTTTAAAAATTCCATATCTAAAATTCAAATAATTTTAGTTTAATTCCAAGAACTCCACATAGAACTGCAAAAATTCCATTTCTTATTTCCGAAAATTCCACCAGTGGTGACCCCCTCGATCCTTAACGAAGCTATCCAAAATCTTTAATAGAAATCATAAAAAATGTCTTCCGGTCCCATAAATGTTATCGCGTAGTAAAACGTTATGCGAATCATGCTCATTCAGATTATACCGTTGAATACAGGCGGTAGATTTATCGTTTTGTGTGTACTCTGTTCATTCAGTTTATCGATCTGTCTTCTCATTTGGCAGCTTTGAATGATTTAGGATGATTTCTCTACCAGCAGCGAAAAGAAGCTTAAGCGAAATCTCACCTCGTTGAGATGTTTTCTCAACCAAATCAAGGCAGCTATCTAGCAAAATAACAAACATTGTTTACAAAATTAGAGGGATTGAAATCGGACAGTGTACCTTCAGAATATTCTAACACTGTAAAACTGATAACACCCAGTGACACCCAATTCTGTGGAGGTCACCTAGACCGCCATTTTATTAGGTACGCGGGAATTTTTGTATGAATTCCGCCATACTATCGTCAGCTGTGGTGAGTAACCCGCGTACCTGTATCAAGGTGACCTCCACCAGTATATAGCCTTGGTGACACCAGTTAAAATATTCTCAAGGTACACTGTCCGATTTCAATCCCTCTATATTTTGTAAACAATGTTTGTTACTTTGCTAGATAGCTGCCTTAACCAAATGTAATATTCACATAATTTATTCAAATACTTTCAGTGAGTTATAGTGTAGATCATCTTCAAGGCCGTTTGACAGGTCAGCCACGTTGGGAAAAGTCTTCCACGTCATAACCTATTTGGTGACATCAAGTTTCTCTTCACACTAGTTTTTATTTTTCTACGCAGGTGGGAAAGGAAACTTTTTCTTTAGTGTCACCAAATAAGTAAAATGAACGGGAAATTGTCTATGAAAATGTTGAACGAGTTCCATTCGACGTAAACAAACGACAATTTCTTTCGTTTGTAATACACAAATTTGGATAAAGAAAAGGGCAGTCAGTCTTCTTTGATACTGCCAATGTAACACAAAAACACTTCATTTAGCTTCGTTAAAACCACATCATAAAATTTCTGACAACAATTGCTGACGTTGTTTCATTATGAAGATGAGAATATTTGAATGGAATGATGGAAATGCACATCATTTTAGTCGAATACAATAGTCATTTGTGTACCTGCTTTGGACGATTGATTTTAGGCAATTTCGCGAGTTGTAGCCCGAACCACGTGAGGGCGACAAGCGAAAATGCCTATAAATCAATCGTCCAAAGCAGCTACACATGTGAGTTTTCATGCGAGGGGCCGAAAACCCGAAATAAATCCAAAAACTGCCCTCATTTTCGGCCCCGAAGCATGAAAGATATTTCACCGGGTCATCAATTTTGATTGAATTTGCGAAATTTACTTCTTTGACGACGTACTGAAAACTGAAACATTAAAACCTGCCAAAAGAGTCGAAAGCAGGATAAACTGAATATGCAGAAACACAACATTTTCTTCAATTTACCGCCTGTATTTGTTAAGATTAAAGCACAACTAAATCGAATCTTCAATCAGTGTCTAACACTCGACCTCGAAAGAAACTCCGAAATAGTGTCTGTTCTGCCGAAACAGCTTTCTTGATGTTACTTGCATCAATGACATTTCAAATTTCCTTGTTCATTTTGGCTCTGTTTTTTGTTTCTTTTTCTTCTCTGGTAAAATTGTCAGAAACGCTGTTTCGATATAGTAATCATCTGTGTACATCTGTCATCAATAAAGACGACCAAAGGCAAATGAAATTCTCTGACTGATTCGATCGTATTTAAGAGCAAAATAGATGATCAAAGAACTGAAGTAAAAGATTTGAAATCAATATTTCGAAAATACTTTGAACAAAGGAAGTAATAGACCTGATGATAAAAATACTGGCCCGTCTGTAACAGGAAAAAAAAGCCGCAGAACTGTAATAAAGAAGCAGATCAGTAAATTTTCAATGATCGACAACATAAGACTCTGTCGTATAGATTTTCGCTATAAATTTTTTTTCTTTATCCAATTTCGCGCACAAAGTGAAAAATGATTGGAAAAAAAATTGTCTCGAAACCTTGTGTGGCTGAAGGTGAAAACAGAAACTGTAACAGGTTTCCCATCGAAACAAACTATTTGAATGCAACAAACAAAATAGAAATGCTGAGCATTATTATGCTATATTAAGCAACACATCGCAGCATCACTCTACATAGTTTCAAATGTAGGATAGGTATTCACATCTCCTTCTTCTTCCAGTTGTAATATTTTTCATCTCGGAAGAGCTTTTTTTGTTGTTGTCGACAAAAAAGGGATTTGAAAAAGAGAAATTTTTCAATGAGCTAGAAGATGGAATATACTTTCGCTTTTACGGTTTACTTATTATAAAATGTGGTGAACAATATATGTACAGCTGTTCGACACAATACCAATTTAGAATTTATGGTTTGGTAGTTAAGGCATTATGCAACATAATATCTGTGAAAAATAGAATAGTAAGAAGACTATTTATGCACACCGTGTTTTCGCTCGTTTGTCATAAAAACTGAAGGAGTATGGCGTACGTACAGACAATGTAAAATATATTTTCTTTTCTACAACAATCGAAAAAAAAGAGTTGAGGTGTGAAACATATACGTGATATTTTCTTAAAATAAATCTCACAATCGTATGTCCCATACTTATTCTGATATTAATTGTGAAAACAAGAATTTGCACGCGTAGCCGCTAAATTATACGCAAAATGTTACTAACCTACTGCCCTACTCATTGAACAATGCTTTTGAAGTAGGCAAACCTTCGCAAAGTAGTAACGATACCACTTATGTCGAAAGAAAGTAAAGCTAAAAGAGTAAAATTTTACAAAAATTGGCCGCATGATCAACGCACTCATGCTTGAATTGCGTTCCGCTTGCTTCCAGAGAAATGATAGCAGATGGCGCTGCTTCCGCTACCTTCCGGAAACAACGCCACCTGTTATCATTTCTCTGCTTGCGTCGTGTATACGTATTTGCAGTTTGCAACAAAGATGTGGCGCGTAACGGAAAAATCTTAACTGCTTCTGAACATAGAAAGTAGCGACAATCGCTTGCTTGTGAGCAGAATTTGAACATAGTTATGTCAAAAATTCAAATTTTCGACGTAGCAGGTAGCCCCATCTGTTGAACGTGAAATTCACGAAACAAAGCACAAAACAACGATTGTGTGTCATACACATTTCCTCTCTGTCAATGAAAATTCTCAATTTAATTGACGTCGTAAAAAGAAAAGCGAAATTGTCTAAGCAATCACTGCGTTGTACCAAACATTTTCGAGATATTGTCATATGAGGGTGCGTTGACTGTATTTTTCAATTCATTTGATTCACTCAAAATTCAAATCTTGAAGCGATCTTACGGTTGGAATTATCATTTTATTCCGAAGAAACACGAGCAATTATTCGTTCCTGAGATCGACAATGACGCTGCTAGTTCTATTGTTATCGGGACGGCAAAAATACCGCTAGGGCTCGTGCAATAATGACGTTTACATAAATTTGAGGAGGGGGGTTGAAGAAACAAGGTATAGGAAGGTCGTAGGTATAGGGAATATGTGGACGAACAAAGTCGTACTTTTTGCGACAGTTGTGGCTAGTTCGTTAGTTTAAGTAAGGCAACTCTCTAGCAAAGTCACAAACGTTGTTTACAAAATTAGAGGGATCGAGATCGGACTGTGTTCACTTGAGAATTTCGTAACACTGTACATGTGAAATATTCTCTAGGTACTCTGTCAGATTTCAATCCCTCTACTTTAGAGAGTTGCCTTGGCTTAAGCATACTGTTTGTAATGAAAGACCGTACCATAACAGATAGCACCATTTCGCTCATTTCTGTAAAAGCTGTCGATTACAGGTGTAAAAGGTTTGCTACAAAATAATTCTCAGGTCTATCCCCATACAACTCACTCAATCAAATAAAAATTGAGTCACCCGAGCTTTTATCACTCTAAAAAAATTAATGAAATCAAAAGTTACCTCTATCGATGTACACTATCAAAGAGCTCCCATACAGCAATGATCTAAATTTTTTTATTCTGGTTGCTGCTACCGTGTATCCGGCCTTCAACGGTATCTAAAATCCTCCCACTCGTAAACTAGCGACCGTGAACATATAAACCACCCAAAAACCACTTCAACTCTCTCGTTGATTATCACTTTCCATAGTAATGAAAATAATTGAGAAAATTTCTGCATTTTTTTTTTGAAGTGGTTATGCGATTGAAGTGGTGTGTAATGAATGAGTGTTAGGTAAACTAGAGTTTTCTTCGTTCATTTTTTAATGAGAAATTTGCGTTGTCCAAACCTTCATAATTTTACACAATTTACAACTCCATCATCTGAATGAATCCCAGTTCATATTTGTGGTACACCGGAAAGAAATCGTAACAATACCAAAGTGTACTGAAAGTGCTATTTTCGAGTATGCTTATGGTATGATCGAAAGTAACGTGCAGAATGTATAGTCTCTGCTACGCAGCCTGTGTAATATACACACTTCATGTGAGTATACTGTTCACGTGATATGCATGTCTTACAAAAAGCTTGCATATCACGTGGACGGTACGCAGTATTCCCGATATATTCAATACATACCCGAAGTATACTCGAAAATAGCATTCTTTCGTCACTTCCACCTGATTCTCGAGGTTCTAACTTTTGAAATGAGGATGTCCAATACACCACATTTAAGACTAATGAATTGATACAGTTTGAATGCGAATTACTCCAATTAGGACCACAATATGCACAATTCAATTTCTCCGATCTTATTCTGGCCATTCTCTCTTTGGTTTTTATCTATTCATTACGACATTGAACGATTGAGGTTTCCTAGAACCACTAATCATTGTCATCACCCCAATAAATTCAATATTATTGGCAATAGACGAATCCACCAAATCGATTGAAATATCACCAAATCTAATCACCAAAAAATGAAATAAAATTATTGATTATTTTACAGGCACAACAATCGCATCGGCAGACCATTGGGGATATCCAGTTGAGCAGGAAAATGGCGTAGTAAAAGGTAACATCATTGTCACACCGATAAAGAGCGATTCTATGAAAAATGTTTTACGATTCTCCATCAATCAACATAATTCACAAAAATCATTATCTTCATCCATTCTCATAATTCTATAAGTTGTAGATCGTTCAATCAATGGCGTTGAAATTGCCAATTAGACGCTATTGATTGTCAAACTATAATTGCTACTAAATCAGCTTGTAAATTCGTCTGTTTCTTGTTTTCCCAACCAAAAAAGAAGAAACGTTGCCCGTCAAAACGTTGGTTCTTTTTATCTATCTCTTACACATTGATAACAGTTATTGGTTGGATTATATTTTTATCCACTATATGCCAGTCCGTCAGAGATTACGTAAAGTTGATTTTAATGTAGAATTAAAAGTGTGTTTCAATGATCTGTCAGAACAATTATTTCGTTAAAATTTAATTTCCCCCAAGAAATAGCTGATTTTATGACCTTTCTTATGGTAAAAATGTTAATTGAGAAAGCTTTCGGCCATAAATTGTTTCTTTTTATTGCTTTCGGGTTAGGATCGACAATGCCACCGAAATAATATTTTCTTCTGCTGCTCTTTTTTTTATTACTGATGGACAGCCACAAATTCTACCAGTCAGTGAGAAAAAAATATTTCTTTTTATCGTTTTTTCGCGTGTACCTATTATTAGCT
>JANTFA010159171.1:0-10493 GCA_026413405.1 Phytosciara flavipes
CGTTTGGTTTCGGGAAAAAGCGCTTTGTGTGTGCACCTCCTTCGTACGCCTCTCAGCGTTCCGAATGCTTTGTCCTAACCCATTCCTTTAACGCTTTGGCGCACGGTGAGTTAGGTAAAGGCAAGTATGGCTCAAGTCCGTACATCTCAGCTTCAGAGCCAGTTTTGTCTAGCTCATCCGCTCTCTCATTACCTTCCACGCCAGGTGGTCCGGGAACCCAGGCCAA
This sequence comes from Phytosciara flavipes, assembly GCA_026413405.1. Lineage (NCBI taxonomy): Eukaryota > Metazoa > Arthropoda > Insecta > Diptera > Sciaridae > Phytosciara > Phytosciara flavipes. The sequence goes on from JANTFA010159171.1 coordinate 227, forward strand.
AACTATGTTGTTGTTTTGGTCCAAGAGGTTCAGATAGTCCTTACATTCTTTGACTAGCCTGGAAGTCACAACGGGTGACGATAACGCTTTGATCATTCCTTCGTTGTCAATGCACATTAGTACATCTTCTCATCGTGTTCCTATCGGTAGAGCCTCTTGAATAGATTTTAGGGTGTGGGTTTTTAATTGTTTTCAATCAAATAGAATTCGAAAATTTAGGCAATTAAATTCATTGTGCAAATCAAATATTTTGCCGACCTGAAAATGTGTGATGTTGTCTTTGCGCAATCACAGTAAACATTTTCGGTAAAGCCACAAATCTCGAATAGCGGAGATTTGGCCTACATAAGAACAATTAAGTCGTGCTTTCGTAATTTACTATGATTTCATACACGCTTGTCATCTTCAAGGTTACCTAAAATGGAAAAAAATTCTGGGAACACAATCTTCGTTATCAGTTGTCTTTTCATTGTTAACACAGGCCACATTATTATATTGTTTGCACATGCAAACATAGTTATCGTTGTTGCACGAAACTTAAAATAAAAATCCCGGCCCAAAAACGTACCCGAAGAATTTGTAAGTTTTATATCAAGAAGAATGCTTTGGCTGATGCTATTAAAAGGCATGTATTTCAAGTGATCGCTATGTAATAAGACTTGACCACAAAAGATCAAAAACTGAAAACAAAAAATGAAGAATTTGATCACAAAAATATTTTCGCGCCGGTCTCTCGGCTTCGTCTCGAAGATCTGCTGGCAGCGCCATCAGATGGAATAGGATTCGTGCGCAATAAAGTGGTAAAAATATTATTGTGATCAAATTCTTGATTTTTTTTTATTCAAATCACATTTCAGCATTATCGATTTAAATTCTTCCCCTATCAAAACAATCCGATGATCACATCAAGTGCAACAACTACCTGATGTCATCAGACAAACTTTTCTTTTGATGAACATAGGTAAAGTTTTGAACTTTCAATACAAAAATGAGTTGAGAAGGAAACGACATACAGTTTTGTACTATTTCAGTTCCGGTATTCTAAAATTGCTTCGCGTTCTCCGGTAATCGTAACCTAGTTCAGCGAATAAATTCTGACTGTGTAAGTTTCTGATTTATGTATATCAACTCATCAATCATTTGATAAAGTTTTCCCGATTGAACATTCTAACAATCCTGGAAAAACTGTGTAGAAAGAGCATAATAACACCAAATGCCAATAAAATCCATTCGGAATAATTTCAAACGTATACCATTCATGTTTTCCGAAAGCAAACAACTGTATGCACAGCACACACAACTATGGTCTATATATTGATTCGACTCAAGATATAGAAGGAAAAAAAATGGCAAAGAAGAAAAATCCATCAAATCATCGCTCTTTTTGATCCATTCGACACATAGACAATTTTCTTTCAGCAAAAATCTTATCAACACGTTCCACGAATTTCTCGGATGTCAAGGATTATCCATTTGAATAATGTTTTCTTTTCCACAGTATAGAAAAGGAAAAAACAAACAAAAGAGGGGACTCGTACGGATAGTGTACGCTATAAGTTACGTACGAATTCAAGTTGAATTCATGCACAGTACTTATACTGACTTATGCGGACACTACAACCTCCTGGTTTTGACCTCCTTCAGCATCTTCCTCCAATCGGACCTATTCAGCGCCAACGTTCTCCAATCACGTACTCTTACAGCTTTCACATCCGACGATTCGATTGCATCTTTCCATCTCACTTTTGGTCCATCTGATTTCCATCGGGACTGGTATTCAGCAGATTCAGGGTACACGCTCCTCATCAATTCTTTCCACATGACAGAGTCATCTTAGTCGATTGATTTTAATACATTTAAGAATATCAAGCTCTTCGTAGAGCTGATACAGCTCATGGTTGTATTTTCTTCACCGATTGCCAAAAATCGACGGAAAAATTATCCTTCCGAACACTAAAAGTGTCTGTTCATCTAGTTATGTCATTCACCGAGATTCCGATCCATACGTTAAAACTGGTCTTCTAGCGTTCTTTTCATTTCACACTTAAGGTTGCGGTTGAGTGTCTTTGACCGGAAGAGTTTTCGAAGACCCCTGTAGCCTCAATTATGCTCTATTACCAAGGGTTGCTCTTTTATGTATTTCATCTCCGATGCAGCTCAAGGTAAAGGAAACTGTTGACAGTTTCGAAGTGTTTTCCATTCACCTCTAGCGTAGCAGACAATGAAGTCGTCATGCGTATTTGGAATTCTTTCTCGATGATTTTGAGACCGTGCTCAGTACCGTTTCCTTCAATGCTCGTGAAGTTTTCTTTAAAGATGCCAACATTCCGTCCGATCAAGTCTAAGTCGTCATTGTATTTTTACAGCTGACCCAACTTTCTGAAGATTGCACCTTTGGTTTTCATATTGCTCTTTCTCATCATCTTCTCAAGAACAATGTTAAAGGAAAGGGTTGCCAGATCATCGCTTTGTCTGAGTTCTTCCATGAGACCAAAAAGTTCAGAAAGATGGAGGCCATTTTCTATGCATTGCACACTTACTGTCACTTCACGAACTTCACAACCTTTCAAACAAAAAAACTACGAAAATCTGATGAATTTTACGCGAGATCTTAGAAGGAGAAAATATAGAATTAAAGTGAACTCTCTCTATAATGACCTTTTGTATAATGAACATTTACTCTCTTGAAAAATCATTATGAAGAGAGCTTACTGTACCAAGGTTGTGTTCGTTTACCGCAAGGGTCGATTTATTTTCATCTCTGAGCAACGACAAGAGGCGTTGACTTACTCAGAGTTCACAGGACTCAAATTCAAAATGTGATGAGCGTAGTAGTAAACGTGTTAGATTCCAGTACTTCGCACGGGTCTGTAAATCGCACGTTATATGCATACACACAGTTCTCGGTTCGGCATGGTGTCGCATGTCGCATGTTTGTTACATCGAAGAAAAATTACTGGTATGCGAACATGTTAAACGAAACAATATTTCTTTTATGAAAATTGCAACGTTCTATGTATGGTAGACGGAAACGAGGATGTGTAGTAAAAGCATTTTGATATTTTTATGGCACTGAAACTTTTTTATATTAATCAACGAGGGAAAAGTGAACGCAAGACAATTTTTTTATGCTCCGAAACCTCGCACAAACATTTTCCATACGAAATTGAATGTGTAAAATGTTAGTCTCTTGTCTGATCCGAATATGAATTCCAGCAATTCATCAGAAATAAACTCTGCACACATGGTCTCATATATCTCCAAGCCATACTTTTGGTTACTAAATTTGCCGTGATGACGATTCTCACTGTACAATCGAAAGTTAGCATTTTACAGTTTTCCTCAATTTTGTGCATTGAGAAAGTGCAAACTTTATAATGGTAATTGGAAGGATGGTAAATTCGAGTGGCATTACAGAGCATAAATTGCAAGTTAGTATTAACTGAACCCTCTAACCGTTGTACAAAAATCGTATAAAACACACAGCCATATAAACTTCTAACTGAATCTGAAATAATTGTAACAACCGTCTGAATATAAACGGTTCGAGTATGTTACGTGATAGGAATGAAAATAATTTGCAAATTTCCATTTCAATTGGCCTAAAATTACACGACCGATGCCTTCCAAGTAAATAGACAAAACGATTTTGGTATGGCGGCTTAAATGTAAAACTTTAAAATTTTGTTCCTTAAACCAAACTAAGCTTAATTTTGGAGAAGGAAAAGGGGCGTAAGAGAGGCGTCGATTTTTATTTGTAGCGTTACGCTCCAGTAAACGAGATGTGAATTATGAATTGGACCTTTCATTTTACACCAAATTGTATGCCCATTGTCGAGTATAGCCTGACCAACCTGACTCACTACAGCTAAATGAAGTTCTTTCAATCTCGCGGAATAAAATACCGAAAAATCCAGAAGCACTTCTATCATCCTGAAATATCTTCAAAGAAAAGTCGAAAAAAGTTTCAACAAACAATGCACTGGGTAAGATCCAGTGGGTATGCATTAAATGGAATTCATACTTGAGATGATCGAGCCGAGGTTTTATGAAAAAATTGCTCAAGCCTTCATGTGGTAATCGACATCTTTGTGGTCATTCACAAATTACGCACGCTCTACAAGGGGAGCGGAGGGTTTGACAAAAGCGTAAGCTTCATACATTTTCGAAATTTTCTCCAAACATTTTGTCGTGCGATGAGGGAAGGGGAGTTCAAAATTCTCAATTTTGAGCGTGCGTAATTTGTGAATGGCCCATTTGGTTCGTAGCGATACTATCACGTGAGAATGATTCTCTTTTATGAAGTTTATGAAGACCAACAAAACACTTCTCCTTAACAAATCTAATTTTGAATCTTTGTTACACAACGTTTACGTTTAACTTTTCTCAATCAACAGCTAGTCACTTTCGTCACCCAGCCGTGTCATGCTCTTTCTGGGACAATCATTCGCCTTCATCTCCTCCTCCCTCCATCTGGAAATATCTTGAAAACGAGTAAGGCAGACTGATGATGTCACTTATTGATGTCACCATGTTAACAAAATACATGTGCTCACTTTGTGACCAAGTATTCAAAATCCTATGCAAAGCGAAGACATTTCGATAAGCTTACGTTTTGACCACAGATGTGCACCAGATGCTCAAATGTGATATGAGTTTCTCGTTCATAATAGTCATAGAATTACGCTCTCTGACACTTTGCAAGTATTTGAAGTTGTGCTTCATCTTACTCATAAATAATTTTTGTGTATTGTCGACGATTTCTGTCATCTTATCTATAAAATCAGACAGTATGTGACTATGGAGTCCCCAGTCCATAGTATGGACCGGGTCATACGCAGTATGGAGTTGCCTTCATTTAATGGCTAGGATAAATTTTCCGTTTGTCCACATTCATTGAATTCGGTCTGGCAATTCACGCGACGGACGTGGTCAATGTATTGAAAGGAATATTTTCGTCCGAAGTCAAACTTACCTGTAGGATTTAAGTCGAAATCAATACATAACTCAGGGACGTTTTTTTTTAAATCGTGTCACTTCATCATTAACTTCGTCTTCCACCGGATTACTACAACGGGCTTTTCGAATTGTTCTCTTTATATCGCCAATCACACAGTTCTGCAAGTTACCTTCTCAGAATTTTGTCAAATCAAACAGAACTGTGCAAAAAACGAAAGTTTTCTGAATTTAAAAAAATTCTGAGAGAGTAACGTGCATCCAGTTGTGGAATGGAAGCGATATACGTACAACCATATTCGGTTAATGTTTGATATAACAACACAGTATCGAAACACGTTCGTCCCTTTACATCCACACTGTGTTTGACTGGGGTTTGGTTTTTGTGGTTTCATATCAATCAAGCTGACACATTGAATTTATTTTCGGCATTGTGAAAATGGTTCTAACAAATTTATTGATAGACTGACGGGATATAATAGCAACGCGCAACATATGATTATTTACGTCTATCACCAGCTAAGTACAATGTGCCTACGAAAGAAATAAAATTTTGATTGACATGGAATTGATATCATTGTGACAAATGTCAGGATGTTCGCATACAATCTTATCCGATTTTATAGAAATTTTCATTTGTGGAAAAAGGAAAAGTTTGATTATCAATATTATTAACTTTGCCCCGATATGAAGATATAGAAATCTGTGATTGGCTATGCATATGATAAAAGTGATACGATGTCAATATGGATTTCTTTCGCTTTTATAAGTAACAAGTAGGGCCTCACTTTGACAAGCTATTTTCATTTTATTTTACTGAGAATCTCGAAAGTAAGTTTGAATTTCTTGTAAAAATTTTTCTTACTGCTACCGATTGAGAAAATACATTGCGATGCTACTACATATACAGCGTATGTCTGATATCTGATACCTCTGAAACAAGGACCAAAAAATATGTAGCGCTATCAAATTGATTCTACTTCTTGAAGGCCTCCATCGCGCCCATTATTATTATACTAACTACTGAAAGTGGACGGATCTACTGATTAAGGTGGAATCCGAACAACCGTGTAACTTACATTGTGGGGTCATCTCGACTGCTGGTATAGCTGAGTTTATATCATTACCGGTAGATGGAGTTACTTGTATGTTTTCATTTCTCCTCAATTCAAATTTTTCTGAAATTTTTGTGAGACTTTACTGCAAATAGAGCTCAACGAGTATAAGGTTAACATCCTCATGACTAGGAAAAACCGTATAGATATTTTCTATAGCGGGAGTCGAAGCCGAGCACCACATGCTATGAGTCCAACGCTCCACCGATTGAGCTACCTGGACCTACTGTCGATAAACGTGGTCGTTGAATCTACTTCTTCTTTGATCCTTTTCGAACTTTTAATATAAAATCTCCTACCTCGTTTGTTGAATTCATTTTTTGTACATAGAATCACACTTCGCTAGACCTTCTTCTTACTCGCTTTATTTTTGCCTACAACTAGTGTTTGCAAAAATTTTCCGGATTTTGTATTAATTTCTAGTTTAAATGTTTAATTTAATTCATGGCGGGTATACGTTTATCATTGATCGTGTTATGGGTCTCGCATTGGCAATTTCCTCCTTGTCTTCTTGTGTTAGCCCGAATCGCTTTTGTTGCTGGCGCATTTGGTCAGCCCAACTGTGCTTTGGTCTAGCTAGACCTAATTGCTATTTTATTTGGTCGTTAGCATTAACAAATGGCATAGAAGCTTACTGCATACGTTTTTGGTCAAGACTCGATCAGCTGATTTCATTTTCTATTTTACTGTAACAAATAATTTGTGTCCAATTAGAATCAATAGAGAGTAGAGACACGCAGTCAATAAACCGTAACGTGCCTGATTCCAATGCTTAAGTATCGCTGCTCACAATAATGCTTCTTGACGACATGAAAGAATCAAAAAATATTAATTTGAATTTGGGAAGAGTTAATAAGATTAGCTTCCTATTACAATGTCAAGCTTCCACATACACTACCATCATTTCTACATAAACGTTAGGAACTGAAAACGCGTTGGACTAGTGATAAGCGTACACACGAATCAGGCATGACGACTGAATATTTATGGCAATAATGTAATAACAGCACTGAACGCTGATCAATATGATGGAGAAGCCGACTAGGCCAAGCACGTTCTCGTGTTAAAACACACAAATGTCGACGTTACTATATAACACTCAATTAATGAGGTTATTGTCAATGCCAGAAATAGTCTTCTTACTTGAATTCGTTCACATAAAAACGAGATAAAACAAAACAATTTTCTACCATTGTAAACAAGACGCTATCACAGATAAAAAATATGAAATGTAGAAATTGCACTCTCATTTCGTTTTGTACAGACGGTGTTCCAATTTATTTTTTTTTTGGTTTCTATTTAATCGGTTTTTATCTCAACTCATCATCGTTCTCATAAGTGGTCTATTTACGGTGATTACAACAGCAGTTGTAGATGGTCAATAAAAACTACAGCATTTTTGAGATCGTACGACTTGAAGGTACATGTTGCTTTGATGCTGTGATTGTATTGCTTGATACATATCATACTTCTACTTACACTCCTTTCATGCCTACTCTTTCTACTCCTATTCATTCAACCCCCTCTCGTTCAACTTCTACTAATTTAACTACTTCTTATTCAACTCCTACTCATTCTTCTTCTTCTACTCATTCAACTCTTGTTCAATCAACTTTTACTCATTCAACTCCTACTCATTCAAATTCTACTCACTCAAATTTTTCTTAATCAACTTCTACTCTTTTAACTTCTATTTTTTCAACTCCTACTCTTTCAACTCCTACTCTTTCAACTAACAGTTAGGGACTCAACTTTAGCTCATTCAACTCCTATTCCTCATACCCCTTGAGAAGATATAAGCAGTAGGAGTAGCATCAGTAGAAAGAGCTAGAAAGAGCAGAAGTCTGCCCTTTCGCAGATACCCGCAATGGTTCGAGACTATGAGGCTTCAATTGATTTTAGTTTTGTTATTTCGGTATTGCTCTCATGTAGATTTGCTCAATAACTGATCCTCAATTGAGTCAATTAGAAACGGCTAGCCTATCACGACAGCTTTGAATGTGTTAATTCGGTCGTTCAATGTGTTTTCTACACAGCCGAAACATTTAAGACTTTGATTGTATTATAGTGTGTACTACATACCTTGCTCCGAGAAAGTTTTGCCAATGCAATGGACAGATTTCATTATACTAGTTCTATAGTTGAGTCCCCAGCAGTAGTCCTCGATATTTATTGCCTGTTTATAAAACAATAATCGGATTAATTTTATTATTCAAACCCCCAATAAATTGATTATTGTCGATGAAAAAATCCTCTTTCAAATCGCACTCGCGAAAAATATATTTCGTTAGACTTCAATATACCACACCGGACGCGTGTGCGTGTAAACGAGCTAATAACGATGCTCTGCGAAAGTATAATTTTATCAGACAGCAGGCATCTGCCGTTCAATCATATATTGTTCAATAACAATTATATCTCAATAAAGTGACACTATCTCAAGTGCTACCATAACAATTAAAACTTCTTAACTCCTACGGTCGGTTCGTAAATCATAAAACATCTCAATTATCACATTTTGTCAATAAAACAGAATAAAATTATCGAATTGTCGGTGATAGCAATAATTTTTCAACCGATTTCGATTTTTTTTATGTCGTTCAGACTGCTTCGAATAGCGATCGGTAGCGGTTCAATTTTTTTTCTTCATTTTATTGTTGATGAATTTTCGTATCGAAATATCTTATTGTAATCGTCGCAATTAAAAGTGAACTTTTTAGTTTTGTAACTATCTAACGCGAGTCTGTGATATTTTTTTCGTCTTTAATTATTGAATAAATAGATTTAGTCATGTTAACGGGATGGAGGAAGACTTTGTCGAAGTGTAAGTTCATATTTGTTTGTTCCTCTTCATCGATTCCCGTTTACACCCGATCTCTGGCTTAGTGCTGGCCATTTAGTTAATAGCAAAATGTGTGCATTTTATGAATGAAAACTTCGAACAGTCGAAATTCAAGCCATCCCCAATCCAAGTCAGTGGATTCATCGTGAGAAGTTTACGGATTTGTTTTTTGATCAAACACTTTTACTGGTGCGCTACAGTTATCTGAAAATTGATGGTCTCCAAAGGTATGAACAACTTCAGATGAGTCCAACGTGAATATGATTCTGTAACTAAACTGGGTGACTATTGCCTGTCTCCGGCATGCCTCGCTCAATAGTCTCAAAAAAACGTTAATACTTTCCGAGCGCTTTTCAGAACTATTCATATCGAATATTTAAAGCCGTCGTTGTTCACATTCATATTACATTAACTGGTAGATCGGAGATGGCTTGAATTTCAATTTTAGAAAATTTTCTTCAATTGAGCTAATGCTTCTGCCACTGTTTCGATCTGAGACATAGTTGCAGTCCATTTTTTATTTCTAATCTAATGAAGCCTTAAAAAACGCCAAATCTCATCGGGCCCTGGCGACAGTTGCAAAGAGAAAATCAACCTCAAGAAGCTTGTTATACCTTTTTTTACATGTACGCGTCTAGCGAATCATAAGCGGTCTATTCCGTTATTGCTACAGCAAAAGGCTTTTTATTTATACCACTTTTGGCAACAATAGCTCACGACAAACAAAATAAACGTCTACTCTCAATCCAACTATGACACAATCTAGGGACTAGTGAATTTTCAAAAGTCCTTGGCTGTGAAATTTCTCTTCTTGACTAAATCAATTGATAAATTAGTTACCTGTCACCATACCTGTGATATAGGTCGAACAGTATCGCTGGTCTTGTAAAACTTTTATTAATCCCAAATCTTGTACTTCAAATAATTTATCATTTATTACTAAAAATAGTAATGCAACGGCTTAGGCATTCCTACATCTAGGCATGAGAAAATAAGATACCAATTTTACTGTGATCAGGTAGTCTAATAATAGGTTTATCAATACATCTTTACCAAATTTACCTTATTAGCATAATAATGCCGAACTTGTTCTTTAGTAACTAACACCTGTGTCGAATATTTCATAACAAGTAGCAATTCGAAATCAGGTAAACAGGTAACCAGTCGTCTAATTTATGTCTTGTGCAAATAATAAAAAGAAATTCCATTGGAGACAAACACAATAAAGTTCTAGGCATGCCATCTGTTATCGACGACTATGACGAAAATAGATAAACAAAAGAAGAAAAAGATTTTATTGCTTGCTTCATGCGAAAATTGATTGTTACGTGTCAATTTGTCCTCTGCGAAAATG
>JANTFA010159182.1:0-10493 GCA_026413405.1 Phytosciara flavipes
TTGCTGTTGAGTAATTTAAATTAATGAAATTTAGAAGCTTTCACTAAACCAGCGATAACTGTTTGGAATAAAACATTTTGTTAATGGGAGGAAGATTTATGTTCCGTGTCGAAAATTAGGTGAACGTTGTTGTGGCTTTGGCTGTGGATAAGTCTTAGAGTGTATTGTAACAGAACCAATTAAATTGTTCATCTACTAGCTTTTTGAGTGATTCTACCGTTTTACTTTTTCTTTTCGTATCATGAACACTTCGGTTGAAGCTATAGAAAATTTGTCCAATAATTGCCTTCTAACTTTCATGTCGAACAAACGTTTGTGTAGTGGAGCAAACGGAAACTAATAACTTAAATTTTTGGTTTAAATCAATAGAAAGTTCTTAAGGAATCCTGGTAGTTTTGACATTAGTCTGAATATACCAACCTCTCTCCATTCTTTAATGAGAGTTGAATTTTTCAATGGTGTGAAGTACTAGAATATTTGAATTAAAAAGTACTCTTTCAAGAATTAACAACTAGATCTGATCTGATCTGATCTTTGGGTGAAATGAATGCGTTATTTTACAGACTTTTAACTGGAGGGGGGGACTACTCCCAAAAACATGTGGTACGTTTTCTTGCCTTATGGAATAATTGCCGGATCCGTATGAATTCACATGACTTATCGTGACTTATATTGAGTTTCATGACTTAGCTAACTTTTGTGGCTTGACATGACTTTGGGTTGAACATTGCATGATTTTACAGACGATTCATTAGTTATTTGAAAATTCGAAGTTCAATAATTACTGAGAAGGGACTGTTCACATATCACGTCGCACTCTGAAGGGGGAGCGGGTGTACAGCAAAACGTGACGGTCTTAACAAGTTTGGGTCATATCTGACCCTTTTTGCGTTTTGGAGGGAAGGGGAAGTCGAAAATTACATAAAATAGCGTGATTTTATATGTGAACAGCCCCCAAAGGTCTCTAAGTCGTTGAAGTTTATGAATTAAATCCAGAAAAAAACCTCTTCCAAAAGTGATATGATCCGACTTTGATTTTTCATGACTTATGAAGTGATGGCCAGAGCCGAATGACTTTCATAGCATGACTTTCGGTGTTCTCGAATTTCTATTCATACCGGGATTTTCCAGGTGGTTTACTAAATATTCCGGAATTTAAAGTTTGTAGATATTGAAATAAGGTCACTGAGAATTATGAATTCAATCTCATTTTGCAAACGCACTTTTTTCGAAGACTTTTATGTACTTTTCATGACTCACACTTAAATGAATTCTATGACTTCTACAACTTTTCTGACTTATCTTACGATGACTTTTTGATGACTTCCGGATGACGTGTGACTTTCCGGAATTCCCGTGACTTTTTGAGAGGGTATGACCTGACTTTCCGGAGTAGTTTTCCCCCTCCACTGTTAACCGTCTGCGGCTACAATCACATTGTCGGTACTTTTACAAACTTTCTATAGACAATAAAAGAGCATCTATAATCAAATCACACAAAAGAGTGTAAGTTAAGCGGAACTATAATGTTGAATAATGCCATAATATTATGTCGTAGTAAAGATGCTACACCTTGCTTGCAAAATGTTTCGATGGCATTTGATGCTTCTTCGCAGCACCTACCGTGGTGCATCAGGGTAAGGCGTGCACGACATAAATTTGAATTTATGAAATAAAATGTTTGCCGCATTTTACTTTAAGGAAAAGTCTCTATATGCAACCAATGTAACATGAATATCGTTCTGTCGTTTTAGCGAGTCAGACGAGAAGTAAAATGTTGTCAATTATTTTAAATATTAGTTAGTTGGATGTTAGTTAACCAATTTAAAACCTTTATTCGAATTAGATAACTAATGCCATGGCTTAAATATATTGGGTTTGTACATTACGAATATCTGTGAGTGATTTATGTTCAAGTATAATAAAAAACACTTTCGGAGTATGCAAATGGACGGGACACTCAAACGGACCGAATCCATTACTATTGCCACAGCTTAATAACATAACCGACAACGATTTTATATCATTATTAAGGTACGATATGTTGTTGGTACTTGTTAACCAAGATTTACTTTAATGATGCATTGCACACGTGTCTCGAGTTCGCATTATAACATTTTGTTCAACGAAAAATGCTTGTCGCTCTGGAAAATTTAGTTTCAATTTCTATTTGATTTGAATACCGCGCAAATGTAACTCGAATCTTTTTTTCTCTGGTGTGTGCTTGTTAAAGATTTTACATGTCTTGAGATCAGAATTCTTTTTTCGTTGTTGTTGTGGTTGTCTATGTTGCACGACTTTGCCCATTTGGAAATGTTTAATTATGCAACCGAAATGCAGACAGAGATTTATCATAGCATACATTTTAAAAGTCACATTGATTGTTAATCCGGCTTGGAATGAAACGCTTGCAGCACTAGAGAACCAACCAAAAAAAATCTGCATTTTCGAGTAATTGGATACAATTTTTTTTGTTATGTGTGTGTATAATTCGACAGCCTACGGTGGTTAAGTGTACATATTACTCACCATTAACAAATCACCGTTTTCCAATTGTCTTCTCATTAGTATTGCAGCCATATTGGATTGATCCTGAAATAAATCACCTATATGTTCGCCGGAATCCTGTAATTGGAAGAGACGAAAAGTTTTAAAATTCAAATAAAAAACCATCGGCTGCATATTTAGTGGACTAAGAACTCAGACTCAGATAATCATTTGTGCCGTTTGCCGCCTGCTATTCAGTGCGATGAGACCTAGACCCAAACTCAAATGAAAATTCACTTGTCACAAGCATATCAACCGTATTTTTGCCAGATCTATTACTTCTTTCGATCAAAACACTTTTTAAGGCTTTCAAATCTTTTACGTCAATTGTTTGAGCATGTCTTTTGCAATATAAAACCGACTTATCCGGAGATTTTCATTCATTTTTGTCGTACTTATCGATAACATATGTTCTTTCCTCTCTTTTTGGTTATTTTATTCCGTGTGTGATTTGTGATTTGTTTCTTTTTCCGGCCTAGAATTTTCTTTAATTTCTTTTGCTCTCTTTACTTGTGTGTAATTATTGAAATTCATTGGAATAAATAAAAAATAAATAACATATGTACATCCGTCCGTAACACATGTAAAACGTTATTGGCGATACGTAGAATTCGAATCACAGAGTAAGGGAAAACCTTTTGTGGTCACCCAGTTGCCTAAGGAAATGGCAGTCAGCCGCCGTTTCGAGCTTTAGTATTTTCGCCCATATCTAAAGTGAATCTCACCTGATTTTGGTGGATTATTGTCAAAGTTTAATTTTCGGACTTTGTACGGGACTTTCGAAATTACTATAAACAATTTAACAAAGGATGAATTTAAATGGAATGATCGAAAGATGTAGTGTTGCAGAGTGGTTTCGAGATGTATGCCTTCAAGCCTTCTTTTATGGACAACGAGCTATATGTCTTACACTACTCGTACGGGTCCTCCTTATTGCTACATGCAATAAAATAAGCAGATTTCACTAAAACATTCATTGAGATGCTTCACAGAGAAAGTGAGTTGTTCCACTACACAACAGTTTGTACGTATTAGTATAGTCTACCTTATAGAGCGCTAATTTACCAGTCGTAATGACTGACCTTAGCACCTTAAAACAAACTGCAATAAAGTTTGCGTAAACGTGTCCGACCATGCTTCATAAGCCGAGACGATGTTTAAAAAAATGCTAATCTGATGGCTTCATTTGATGCGGTTGACTATTAAAATTTGTCCATGATTCACTTCTTCTAAAATTAGCTTGTATTTTGACAGCTGTCGGTCGTCAGGAAGTTCAAGAATCATACTGGTTCTGATATTACAACATTAATTTCGCCAACCTAATTAATGCATGAAAATTTATGTGGGTCAAGGCCATTGTAATTAAAAACTACACTGCGAATTTGGCCAGACGAAGAACTCAAAAGCATAATTGCAGAGGGGCTTTCATGAATCAGTAAAGTTGATCGCATAAGCTGATTCAAGTCCATTGAGACTTTTTTCGGGTTCTTTCATTTGTAAATTTGTTACGCCGACGAAAAAATACATTGAATTGATAATCAATAAAGCAGATTTTGATTGATTATCTTTCGAATAATAAATCCACTCACGGAAGTTGCCATTTTTTTCCGCGACTAATAATACCACACGGCACTTCATCAAGATTTAAGAGTCGTATTGTCACTACCCTACTTGACCTCAAATCAATTTAATGAAACGAAGAGAAAAAAAGTTCAATTGTCCTTCTATCGAGTGAAAGAAGAATGAATCTCTGATCGCCGGTGATGATTATGATGATTATCACTTTTGTTCGCCTGTTTGTTTTCTAATATAAATCGATTGATACATCAAAATGTGTGGCCTCTAATTGGATTTCCCATGTAAACGAAGTCGGCATGTAGTCTGCCTCCTCAAAATTAATTATGAAGAAGAGAATAAAAATGCCAAAATTTATTAATCGATGACTTGAGAATGAGAACCTTCAACGCGATTGTTAATTCGCCTTACATGGGCGGGCAAAATCTTGGGAAGATTTTTTTGTTGTTGTGATTTTTTCGTGAATGATTCTGTTTTATCAATCGTTGGATCACATTTCAATACGTTCTACTGTTTGAAAATATCGAAACTCATATTGTTCATTCAGAACATTGTTGTTAGCAAAAATATTTATTTTGAAAGAAAAACCAACAATGACATGGCGTTGTGGTGATTTGCTGAGTTTGCGATTGAACTCGATTAAAGGTTAACGATTTTGCCGTAACAATTTTCTGTTTACTTTTAAATCATTAATTTAAGAAACGTCGAGGCTGGGGCTTTGATCGAAATGATTTTGTGTTTATAATTTGAAATTGATTGTAATTTGATATTTTGTTTTGATTTAAATGATTTATTGGAATGGAAACGTAATTAAAATCTCAACTTTATGCCATTGTTGATTCGATACGGTTTCCTTTACTGGTTTTTGAGAATTACAAACCAAAAAAAAACGTCGAAAAAATTGTTTAATGATAGCTCACCGCGGGAGACATGAATAAATCAATTAAGAAGCAATTACTTAATTATTTTAACGTTTACCGATCGTTGCAAATCGAGACGTTGTTGGTTGTCAGTGGTGGGTTTTTTCTTCTACGTTTTGTAGAAGCATTGAAAATTAATGGCAATTTAAATTCCGAACTGACGACACGTGTTGCAATTATTTTTTTGGTGTATACAGTGTAATGATCGGAGGATTTTTTTTTTGATTAAAGTTTTCTTAGACAAACATTTGCTAACGAATCTAGACATTGAACTAAAATCTTTCACTTTTTTGTTTTAACATACATTAAGACGACGTCAGCTAAATTGGAGCTTGAAATTAAGTAATTTCCGGTCAAAAATGAATGTCTCATGTCTGAGCCATAGTGAACGAAGCCAATGGTGTAGACAAGATATTCAGTGTTCAGTGGCTACAATGTGAACATTTTCAATATTGTTACTGGTCGTGAAGAAGTTCCACCCAGGGCTAATCAAATCTATCTTATCAGGTCACCGATGCACTGACCTGATCACCTGATAAGAGTTGATGCTACTTCTTGACGATAACAAAGAATGCTCAAAGTGTAGCTACTGAACCCAGGACATACTAGAAAATATTAGTGAAGCTTTGACTAGTGTTCATAAAATTCCAATGATAGCAGCTGACAATTAGGTGATGAAGGTAATGGAATATACCGTACCGGTAAAGATCGTTTAAGATTTTCAAGTACATAGTTGACCGCAAATGTTTCGAGAACTTTAACGACTGTCACCTCTGACTGACACTTTTTTATTTTAACCTAATCTGGGTTCCTGGACATAGCGAGATACATGGAAATGATAAAGTTCTTACAGGTAGCAGTAAACCTCTCTTTGGCCCAAGTCCAAACATATTCAACAGAATACTTAAAGACGAGACACACCGAGTTTTGGAGAAATTTGGTGACCTGATGGCCCACAAGCTAAAGTTACAAAATTCCATTTGAATAAAGACAGCACTGACTTCAGGTTACTAATTTGAGGCATAATTTGACACTGTTACCTAAAATCACACAAGAACAAGATGCAACATCTCATTCGCCAGTGCCCATCAGCGATGATCAACAAGAGTACTGCGATCTTCAACAAGCGTGTCGTTGCCCTTGACGTCATCGAACATATCGGACGGGACGACATTTTAAAATATATAAAAATAATCCAGCTGGAACATTGACAAATTACAGTACGTAACTGCTTCCGAATTGTTTTTTTGATAAGTGTGAGAGTTACATTCATAGTCGAAGGCGAGTGATGTATTCCCTTCTGTCATAATAAGAAATTTGGAAGCAATTACGTACTGTGGCCTAGGTGTTTCTGCTCGGGAAATGCAAAAACGATCCCCAAAAACATGCAGCACGTGAAATCATTTACTGTATCCAAAAAGACATCTAACCATGCGATCTAGTTGTAATTCGATTGAAACCAATAAACGAAACTAACTATAACTAGTACTCGGATCCATTGTTTTTTTGGATCCATGCTTTTTGTTTGTCTGCAGGAAATACGATTGACGTAACAAGCCGAGATGATCCAGGGCTTACTATTTGGAATTCAAATTCTGAAAAATTCTAGAATAATAAGCCCTAACGAGATGGTAATGGAATCATGAAATCAAGTTCTCTGAATAACTATTCTAGACAGTCAGTCGTCTGGTGAGCACAACCGCCCTCGAAATATAGCTTGATAAGATAAACATTTTGGTTGTTGATTGCGGAGCTTGATGAATAAACATATCAATCCACTTGGACTTTATACTACACCCTTAGGATTCTTATTGTAGGGATGCAGAGGAGATGTGAGAAGATCTGACACATCAAAGCAAATCGACACATCTCCTCACATCTTACGTCTCATCATACCGTCTCCTACGGGATAGTACATTCATATTATTAATTGTAATTATCAAAATTACACACGCATAATATACTAATCGAATGCTGTACCGAAAGTAAGTCATATTTCATAATAATGATATTGTATAAATCATTAAAATGTAAATAAAACCAAACTAATAACCCGTGTACTTACTAATGTTTTGGATGTTAATAAAATACCATGTTAATATAGACGGCAATGTTCTGAAAAAAATAAAACTAAAGTAGGTTCACACAATAAATTCAAGGAAGTCATTTAAGGTAAACCACTTTTTGTCATACCATCAACATTAATGCTGTAATGCTGCTGCTGCTGTTCGCAATTCGACATTATATATATATCACAACGGCATGAAAATTAATTCTGAAACTGAGCACTTTGTGGTACACATTTTATAAACTTTTTATAATCAACAAGCCGAACATTACATTACATACAGCGATATGGGGCCATTCACAAAATGCGCGCGCTCAAAATTACGAATTTCAGAAATCCCTTTTCCCACTCGCACGTCAAAATGTGTGGCGCAAATTTTGAAAAAAATATGAAGCGTACCCTTCTGTCAGACCCTCCCACTTCCTGTAGAGCGTGCGTGATTTGTGAATGGCCCCTAAGTATTACGAATTATAATTTAAATGACAAATATTTCGTAATAGATCGCCTGTTAATACACACATTTATGCATTGGAAAATGGAAAAATTTTCAATGAATAAAAATTAGTTTCAATACAAAATTTTTGTTGAACAAACTTGAGGTATGAAACGTAGAATACGAAAACAAGCCCGTAGATGTAAGGTGGTCTGAATAGGACAAACGAACTTTATATTTTTGCCGGGGTACAATGTCTTCATACATAGAGAGAGCGATATATTCATACATTGTGTTTATTGAGATCCATGACAGTTTTGAGACTTGAGACTGGATTGCAGAATGTTTGTTTTGAGTCAAGATTTCCGATCTAACATTATGTTACAATAACCAGCACTGAACATAGCATTCGTTTACATTGTTAGCCAAAACTAGAGCACAAAATGATACCATTCTTTGAATATAAAAGTTTTTAATTAAGAGTTGGTAATATTTAGATGCAAGTTAAGATACATGTTGTGTGCCATGGTATTAGTCACTGTTCAATTAAAAGACAGCTTAGTGATATCCTCGTTGTCTGTTTCATCAGAGAGCGGCAGCAATAATTATTACGTTTGTTGATAAACAATGGAACGGGAACAGATCTTTGCTCTTATTGTGAATTTGTTTCTGAACGGTTAGCCGAAAGATTTGATGCTGAAGACACACGAGCAATTTTCCGTTGCTGAGATCGACAATTATGTTGCGAATTTCTATAGTTATCCGATATTCATCACAAATTAAACAATAGAAAACACAGCATGATTGTCGATCATATGAACGCAAAATTGCTCGTTTGTCTTCCGTTTCGTAATGAATTACTGAACACTGGTCAACTGGTCAATATGATCTGCGTGCCAATTCTTTACCTTAGATAATGCGTCGATTTTCAATAACATACTCGAACATAATATATGGAACATGCTGTGTACTTTAACATTGAGACATTTTTGCTTTGTCATCAACATCATCAACCAGGATTGAAAATGAAACCCTACCGTACCTCCTCGAATGTAATCGTTTTGTTCACATAGGACCCAAACAAAAGTACGAAACATGAAAACCAGTGAACTGCATTATGAAATAATTCTTGCGTAAAATTCAACATGCAAGGAAAAACTCTCACTTTAAATGAAAACTGGAATTGGCGACAATGTTGTCGAGCATGTTTACAAGAGTACTGTGCCTGTTCGTGTATCGAATTTGAATTTTTTTCTTGCCATGACTGATGCTATGTACAGTGTTCGAGAGTGGAAATGCATCTACGTTGCAAATAATGTTCAAGTTTCAGCAGACAGAGCTCAAGATCATTAAGAATGGCAATCGGGGAACAGGTGTATACTAAATTAACGTTCAAGCAGTAACGCTAAATCCGACCAATAGAGGCAAGGAGTGGAAATAAATAAATTTTTGCTCAAAGAATTTGGTTCAAATAACATGCCAGTGTGTCGTGCGTGATCTCGGACTCTGGTGAAATAACTTGTTCTTGAATCGGACTGATGTTCGTCGAGCGAAAAGACTTGGAAAACGCGAGGAGATCAATGTCCCCAAAGCGATATCGCTCGAAGAGTATTGGCCCGATTGAAAAATTAATTATTTCACCAGAATCGTCGAGTCAAAAATTATTTTTGCAACATGCCTTTAACGGTTGGATTTAGCTTTACTGCTTGAACGATAATTTAGCGTACAAAAAATCTGACGTTCCCTATTAACCAGGCTTTGCAACGTACTTCTACAGATGAGTTTAATGAGTAGACTATAACTAAAATGTGGACGCGACCTGATTTTTGATTAATTGGATTAGTGGTTTGTTGGTTTTAAGTATTTTATTGCCTAGCTTTCGACAATCAGTGGACGCGACCATAGCACTGCAGAGCTATGACACGAGTGATTTTATTAATAAACGGCACTAATGTCATGATGTTGGATCTATTACTTCGATAGTTTGAACATTAGATGGTTTTGTTACAAGACTACAAGTATTTCTCGCTTCCTTTGTGATCATTGGCTGATTAGATTATCGAAAGAAGTATAAAGCTGCGTGAGAACACCAGTACGGTATGCGCAGAGTTGGTGGCCCATAAGCTTATTAGGTTTCAGGTTGGTCCTCAATTAATTGATGGAGACAACGAACATCTATGAGTGATAACGGTCTACTACACTTTTCCGAGACACATTTGAATCATTTTCTATTTAAATTTTTGATTAAATTGCTCATTTTTAATAGTGAAAGCCGAAAAGATTATGTGATCGACCGAAGTGGTGTCTTACCACTTACCAATTCTATTGCCTTTTTTTCTCTTCACTAATTTAACCATTTATCATCATCATAATAAATGATTCAAGGTATATGTACCGTATCGCTGAAGTTTTATTCAGCTCATTATATTCAATGTGAATATTATGGAGAATAAAAATGAAAATTTTATGGCAAACAAAATTCGTGAATCTTGATGTGATATAGTTCGGTAGGAATTGCATTTTTGAGTGGTAGCATTCGGAAATAAATTGATTTAATGGGGCCCGAAATGGGTGATGGAGGAAGTGAATGAAACACTATCCAATCAGCACATGCTTCCATCTTTAGAACACGAAGTCTGAGTCTGAGTCTACTTCCAAAAACCTGAAAATCAAGAAAGTAAATCAACTTACCTCTATGATTTCATCATATTCTAATCCCTGTGTAGCATTTGGATTCGTATCCACGCTCCACATGCGCATTCCTTGCGGTCCGTCCTTAAATAAACCATCGGTAGGCCGCAATGTCAAATTGTAAACATCACCGAAAGCACTTAGCGACACATTGTGTTCGCTCACATTACCTAAATCTACACGTACTGTCGTATCACTATCGCTACTAGCATTATTACTATTACTATTAATACTAATATTTTCACTAATTTGTTGTGGT
>JANTFA010159193.1:0-20254 GCA_026413405.1 Phytosciara flavipes
CTTTTCAATGAAAAAAGCCGCCAATTTATGTACATGTTGGATTATGAATTTGTTTTCAATATATTTGGAATGCAAAGTGCACTCAAAAGGAAATGCAAACTCAAGTGGTGTTGAAAGCAAGATAAGAGCTGACTGCATTGGTGGGACTCGATTAACGAAAATAAAGAACTAAGCTTAGGATTCCGAATACAAAACTTACTTCAGATTTTTTCCAGAATATTTAGTTGTACTTGCACGAACGTACACTATTTCGAATGTCCTAATTGTGATAACAAATTTCACTGAGTTCGGGAGGAAAATCTTGCTCGACAATTCTCACTGAAAAGTCGGCAGATTGAAATGTAATCTGCCAATGGTACAAAGCTTAACTCTATCCACAAAGTTTCTGAAGACTTCGTTTCGTCCTGCTTACCTTCAAACTAACAGACTAACAAATTTTGAACCAAAATATCTAGAAATCCATAATATTTGCATGGAGCATGTTTGATTCACTCGAAAGGCGTTCACTAGTATACCACATAAGGTTCAATGAAAGTCGCTCTAAAAAAAATCTGACCAATTCCGAGCTATTTCAAGACCCAACTGTGGTGGATGTTGAAGACAAGGATATAATCTTGGCAAAGGCCAAGTAAAACATAATCGAATGTTTGTTTGGGTGAAGCGATTCGAAATATTACTCTATGCATTGCCCAAATGGCGGATTCGAACCCCCGATCATTGCGTTGTGAATCCAATGCGATAGCTCTCTAAACCATCAGGTCGGCCTAAGACATAATCATGGACATTCATACAGACATTCAAGATATACGCTAAAATTCATCACAACAACATTGACATTGTCAATTTGATAATGGGAAACTACAAAGATTGATCATTTTTCTACGTTCGAACTTATGTTAACACTGTTCTTCACTGTTACTATAAGTTATATTCAAGTATTGACCCGATATTACATACTTGAGTGACATCTAAGCTACCACCCTACAAACTATACGAACACATCACTGTACCTAATCATACTGTCTGATACAAAATCTTTTACTTCATTAGTTTCAACAAATATTTTGCTATTGAAGACAAGACTAGATCAGAACTCATATCGTCGTTCTCACAGCAAAGGGTTTCGAGCCTTAAAAGTGATGACCTAATTTCGATTTGAGCCAAATTTGACCTGAACGAATCTTGGGCTTTACATAATTGATTACCAAAATTTGAGTGGTGCAGTGCAGGTCTAGGACTCGGAACAGGTCGGGAACAGGTTGATCTGAATCTGAAACCGTCTTTATCTGATCTGAAACTAAATTGTATTTTTTTCCATTGATCTGATCTTATCTGATCTGATTTTCTTTTGATCTGAGCAATCAGATCAGGTTTTGGAATGATCTGATCTTATCTGATCTGATGATCTGTTAGGAATTTGTTTGAAAATTTGTTTTTCTCAGCAGAATAATCAAATCATATTCAGATCAGGTCAATCCAGGTCAAGCCTAAAAAAGATCAGATCAATCGGAAGGCTAATCTGATTGCTTTCAGAACAAATCAGATCAGGTCACCCGAAAATCAGGTAAAATCAGGTAGAATCTGAAAATTCATCAGGTTGATCTGATCTGTTCCGAGCCCTATTTTGGAAGCGAAGCTGTAGGCAAGATAGGGGACCTCTGTTTTCAAATGCGCCCCTTTGTCGTGTCAACGACAATTAATATTTGGTGTTGTTTTCCATAGCAACTAGTTGACTAGCTGCTCCAATTGCCTGAACACTCAACTGACAAGAACGAGTACACATTTCCACATTACAATGAACATTGTCCGAAATCACCCGATCATTTCGCAAACGAAAAAATTGTTTCAATCGGTTTGATTGGATTTTTCGTACGGCAAAAATGTATACCACAATAAAACACATTCAATGCATGATTGTTATGTGTGAACAATTCAATGCATAAAATTACAATCACCTAAACCTGATCTCCAATAGATCAAAACCTTGTGTTCGTAATGCTGCAATTTACAAGAACGCCGATACATTGTTCATATGGATAGACGAAAGTATCTACACAACACACACATTTTATAAAATAATAATTCAATTACATTTTCCTTCCAATGGAAAAATAAACTCTTTTTTTTTGCGCAACATTTTGATCGTACACCAAAGATTTATTTTATGTAATCTCTATAAAGTTTTCATGCATGCGCCAGATAGTTCGATAGATATTTTTGTTGTAAAAATGAGATATATGTTTCTAGCTCCATTACCTATGCGATGTTTAAAACTCTTGGATATTGTGAACAATAAATAACAAGGAATGGTTCGGTCATTTATAATTTTACAATATCTCTCTATGGCTGGTGGTTTTCTACTATCTTTATAATAAATGTTTTGCCGTTGAAATGTAATATACCTGGGCACACTGGGTATATATGGTGAAACGAAACTATGATTGAAAGCTTTTGCCGAACTGACTAATGTCGATATTAATATCCAGCTTCTTAGAGCAGTTTATTTAGCATTATACTTTTCGATTCCACAAACATATGACGTGAACGGAGTGGAATGAGTATTGAATGTTGTTATTATTAACGAAAGAAAAAGGTCATGTTTTTTTGAGAGAGAGATGAAGAAAAAAAAAACATTTTTTTGTATTTCGGTAATATGCTTTTTAGAAAGGCTGTGTATGACCTAGACAATAAATCTCATTTTTATGATTGAATAGGAAAGTTTCAAGTAAATTTTTGGTGAACATTCAATCCATTGTTATCATTTCTTTACATCAAAGATTAGTGTTTAACATTTTTGGTGCGTTATAATGCCAACAAGAAGTGTAGTACATATTCCTTCTTGGAATAACAACAATGACTCCATACTCTCATAATGTGAGTGCACATGAAGAGGAAAAGAAACAGCTAAGCGCCAGGTAAAGATGTTCATAAACAGTACATTTTACCGATTGCTATGTCATCGCATCGGGTAATCGACAGCGACGAAAAAAAATAGAGGAAAACTGATGAAGTACAAGATTTTGAAATTCCCTCCCTATACATCGAAGAATTATTGGGTTCAATAATTACACTAGTGATTCCATTTCATCGAAGCATGAGATGTTTAGACCCGTACAAAGTACGATGGTCTCATACCTTTACTCTTACGTTTGTAACATGTCGATTCCGACTCCCGGAGTAAGGGCAAACCTTCTGGGGTCAGGATGAGTTGAGTGAAACGAAATCAATCTCGATGGGACTTTTTTCCTCGATTTGCTATCAAAAAATTGAAGTCAAGTTCGAAGATGAGCGAAATCGTTCGAGCCGATGAAAAGTTGTGGTCGAAATAGTGCTATTTCCGAGGTCTGGTCAAGGTTTATCACATATATTATCGGCGGTATTGCTCGCAGAACGTTCCTAGATGGTGCAAATTATTATAAGTGAGAGTGAAGGTAGAACTTTTTTTTTTGAAATCTATAGTAAATTTCATCCTATTTTCATGATCTTTTTTTTGTAGTGACGAGCGTGAAGTAGTGGTAATTATTTCGGTCACCTGACAATATGACCGCCAGCCGCCATTTTAGAGTATTTTGTCTATATCTCAAGTAAATGTCACCTGGCTTTGATCAAATTTTTATACAGTTCAATTTATAAATGCAACTTCGGACGGGGCTTTCGAAATTGCATTTATAAATTGAACTGTATAAAAAATTGATCAAAGCCAGGTGACATTTACTTGAGATATAGACAAAATACTCTAAAATTCAAGATGGCGGCTGGCGGTCATATTGTCAGGTGAGAAGAAGAGAGAGAAGAAGTAGGGAGCATATAAGACCCGTGACTCGATCGATATGGGAATACATTTTAGCCATAGATTGAATTAAATATAGTTAGCTGACACTGTGAGGTAACTAAAAAGTCTTCAAAATTCTTGTGCACATTAGTTGTATGCGAACAATAAAGCGAAAAAGAAGAAATGAGGTGTGAAAATTGATATTAGGCTTCACCAAAGTAGAACAATTAGCCGCCTTCCAACATCTCCAAAAAAAAAATTGCCCGCAGTAATTAAAATTTTGAAAGTTCAATTTGGACAGTAGATTCTCCTCCGCAATGCTCATTATCGAAAACCAAACAGTAACTACCAATCACGGTAATCGAATTCGGAAGACGTATTCAAGCTCTGATTCAGCTTTTCCTTTTAAAGCAGACTCATCAATTCGTATTTTCTCTACATGGTTCACCCGATCGAACGAAGGTCAAATTGACGATAATTGTCGTCCGATAATTAAAATACTTTAAATCAGTTGATCGAATTACTCTTTGTTCGCTAGCTACTAACATACTGGTGGTATAACCGTAGACTAAAGTGTTAAATATCCGGGGGATAATTAAATTTTATGTTGTAAAAATTGTTACGTAAAATGCGGTGATTTATCTGGCGCATTTAACATTCTAAGGTTACACCTCTTTCTGCTTTGATCCTTTTGCCAATTAACCGTTTTGATTGAATGTTACAATACCGACGGAATGTGTCTCAACTTGTATTGTAGTTCGTAGACCAACATTTTCGTTTGGCTTTGGCTTTGGTTGAAATAGAGTCATTATTATCAAGGTTAATCCAATATTATACAACATTTTAACCATTTTTATTGGCCTATTGGAATGGATTATGTGTATCAAAAAATACAAATGAAATTTTCATAACAAAAACTCATGTCTTTAGAATTCCATAAGGTATGCCTTTAGGTTGTTTTGTGTGTTTGTTTTAAAGGTGTAGCATTTCGATACTAGAATCTATCGAGAAAAAACATGTTTGCCGAGGCAAGCACTCCAAAAACGAGAGAAAAATAGGCAAATCCAGCAGAGTCTTTGAACTTAACTGTAATTATTTGCTACGAAAAATATTAAAATTCAAACTTGACAATCTTTTAAATATTGGTAGCCCGAGTCAGCCAAAGCCTAGCGGTCAAATTAAATAGCCGCAGGCAAAGTTAATGCTTAATTTATTGAACGACCAAATCTTTTTATTAATTTTGAAGATAAGCTGAACCTCGGTTCGAAACACAGTTCCAATGAACAAATTCCACGCATTTTTATTGATCTGTTTATTAATATGAGACGCAATTTATGCGTTAATTTACATAAGCGATACAATCAATTAAAAATTCTCAAATTACTCGAATTTTAATTTTGTTTTTTGTTATCGGTTTTCTCGTTAATGCGATGAATAATAAAATATCTTCACTCAAAGGCGATGCATCATTTTCGTTTATGACTGGAACTGTTAAGTGCTATTATGGGATTGTTAAGTCAATCGCCATAAGGGACTGGAATAAGAGGTTTTCATTTCTAGTTTCATTTTGTGTGTCAATCTCATTCGAGATAAACAAATATGTGATGACTGATGTTTGTTAGTGGAATTTTATCGATACACAATCTTCGAACACATGGGTCGATGGATCGTTTTATTACAGCTACTAAGACTTTGAATTGTGTAGTCGATTTGACGAAATAGTAGTTTAGTTGCTAGCAAACAGAGCCCGAGGTACTCTAACAATTCGATATGTTTATCAAAACGCTACGTCGTTGTGCATAAAACTACATGAGAACATGACGCAGGACAACGTGGCACAATGTCGCCGAAGCTATTCACAGCAACTCTAGAAAGTTTTTCAAAAAACTAGACTAGATCAAAATGGGAATCAGTCATTTAAAAGTGTTGTATTTGTTGTACTGTACAACACTTTGTAGGGGGGACAGATCCTCCCTTTTTCCCCACATCGGAGTGACAACATCATTCCATTTTGACTTTTAAACAGGATTTTGAAAAGGGAGCATTGAAAATTTGTAAATCGACCCACGCTAATATTGCACAGACATCCGATTTGCTGATGACATCGTTCTCAAAGCAGTTGTTCTGGATCGAGCTCATACCATATTAGAACATCTGAGCAAAGAATCGAACAAAGTCGGTCTTAGGATGAATCAAGAACAAAAGTCATGACGAATACCACGGAGTACATAGCCATTGAAGTAGGAGATACCATAATTGAAAGAGTCGACAATTACATCTATCTTGGTCACAAGTTGAAATTAAAGATCGACAATCAAACTGCTGAAGTGTAGCGCAGAAGTGGTCTAGGAAAGCTCAGGCAAATCTTCAAAAGCAAAATGACCTTCCCTTGTTCACATATGAAACGGAAATTCTAACATTGACAAAAGCACCTGAAAACAAATTAAGAGTTACGCAAAGAGGCATGGAGCTCAGCGACGAAATGACACATCAATAGATTCGACAGCAAACGAAAGCCGTTGAATAGCGTCTCTAAAATTGAACTGGCCGGGACACATCACGAAAATGACAGGCGAACGTTGGACGCAAACCATCGTGAACTGGAGACCACTTACAAAACGAGGTACAGGCACACCACCAGAACTACGTACAAACTAAACCAGATTAGCAGCCGGCATAAAGTGGAAACAATTATTGGCAATGGATCGTTCAAAGTGAAAGGAGAAAGGTGAGGCATATATTCAGCAGTGGACACGAGTGGATGTTATATGGCTGGCAAAGGAGAAGAAGCAAAATAGCTCTAAAAGTTCAAAAGTAAACGGTACTCAAGTCTCAATGAGAAAAAGACATGACAACGACAGAGACACCTAGATGGCGTCGAACTCACGAGTGTGTATTCGAGCAAAAAGCTTCGGAAGCAGTTACTTTGGCGAGTTTTGAGTTTGCATATACGAGTCGAAGGCGAGTGAGTTCGCGAGTCTCATAAATTGTCCTGAGTTATTGCATTACTTCCAGAACCCAACAGTTCATTTCGCTGTTGTTAATAAATGTACATGGACAGGGAACAGGTCGGCAAATACCAACATGCATGAGCTTAAGACCCAAACTTCGACCATTTTTCAACATTTTACGGGCAAAAGACCTGTTATGTTTCTTGTTTAAAGTGTGGTCTAGTGGTTTTTTTTATTATTAAATGCAAGTCATAGATGTGGATGAAAGAGGACTATAAAGAAGAGCAGTCAAAATGAACTGACTACACTGAATACTAGGCCGAACATTTCAAATTCGCACCTTCTTCTGTTCAATAAAAAAGACATTTCTTTCAACAAAATGATTTCCTGAATATTGTTATCGCCCCGTATTATCGATGAAACGAATCAACCGAAATGATCTCGAAAGACCTGCTCATTGAGTATGTTCAAAAAAAAGAGTTTATTTCCAAGCATCTTGTATATTCGGTTAAAATAATTAATTCATTGACCTTGAACTTAACGAGAAAAAATGCTTTCGAAATTTTAATATTTGATCGAAATGATGATACTACGCTGATGATGATGGTGATGAGAAAACAAGTTTGGTGTTTCTTTTCGGGAAAAAATTATTATTTTTTTACTTTTAAATTTACCATAAAACTATAAGCTGTGGGTCGTTGAGCCAACATAACCATAAATAATTGAAATGATTGAGTAAAGGAAAAAATCTTTTAATTATTATGAACATGCTTCGAAGTATACAAATATTTGAAATAGCTACGCTCAATTCGGAATTCTGTGTAAAGTGATGATAATTGTTGTTCATTGCACAGATGTGTTCTGGTGCATGGACTACAAGCATTTCGTGTTATAATACACAGACACTATTCCGGTCGGTTCATTGACATTGGACCATGAGCAATTTCGTATTAGATCCATGAAATTTCATGGTTTAATTTTGATTTGTTAATTAAATATCAACAGATTTCCAGTTCAACTGATTTTTATGTTCGTAATTTTAATGATCAAGCAATAAAAATCGGACAGAAGATGAAGAAAAAAAGAACCGACCGAGAGAGTCGAATCGCCACAAACAACCCATTTATTTGTTCAATAAAAACTTATTTACTGACCATCGCTTAAACTTTTAATGAACAGAACAGATGAAAAAAAAAACTCCAGCAATTTAATGCAGTATAAATGGACTTAACTGTACTCGCAACTAATATTTAACCATCAGTAAAAACGAGACACATTTTGTTTTTTCAGTGTCGAAAAAAGAAATTGTTCGAAAGAGCTGTGCTTCGCGGAGACAGAGCTTTGCCTCTCACATATCCACACATAGCCAAGTGTGAAGGTGATGTGACACAATTCTTCTTTCTCACAATACATTCATGACTCCGATTCTATGAGTTCCAAAAACAAACGATTTTGTGTTAACCGACTCGCCGGCTATTGTTTTTACCTCAATACATGTGGCGTGAATCACCTCTTTTTCTCCACTCAAATGAGGTTAGAATAAGGCGTTTCATTGACATTTGACATTGAGAATCATCACGAATACCTAAATCCAGTAGCTTTGCATAACTCACTAGGTTAATAGCTATTTTGTTAACTTGTGACTAAATGGAAATTCTGCGTGAGATTATCAAGCCGAGGTAAAGCCGAGATACATAAAATCATGTTGCTAACTTGTTACTGAACTAAAATTTTGCGCATACGATGTGTTGTCGACCTCGGCTTCGCCTCGGGTTGAAATTTTTCACATCTATTGCGTGAAATTTCTATTTAGACTCAAGTTAGCAAAATAGCTTTTTAGGCACTAGATGTGTAGATTGTCACTCGACGCCTCCTGTCGAGCGTGATAATTACAATCCACATTGCGTGCGTAAATAGTAATTTATGCAACCGAGTGGTAAATGTTTTAAGGCACCAGATGGCAGCCTACGGCCTTGTGTAACAATTCTCGCCAAAATTTATCAGCGAGTTGGATAAAAAGTTTTTCTTAAAAAAGATGACATTTCGTCACTTAGTTGAGAAAAATATTGTTCGTACATCCCGTCAATTACTTTTACAAACAACCTTTGATTAAAGACAGACACCAAAATAGAAGTCAAAACACAAGGCCGACACGAAAGCTAAATTTCTTCTGCGAAGAAAAGGATCTGGGAGAAACAGTAGCGTAGCTAGGCTGCACTTTCAGGGTGAGCTAAGCGGCGGTAAATAAGTTTTTGCATGGGAAAATTAAAGAAAAACTGGTAAAAACCGGTTTTTCGCCATTTTCAGGGTGACCTCTCTCATACAAAAAAACTCACCACAGTTAAGTTTGTATGGCGTGGTGAAATTTTTGCATGAAAAGTGGTGTGGCAGCCAATTGCCTGTTTGGCAAGACCTCCTATGTATATAGCTTTGACCTTCGCATCCATAAAATAGATACTTTCTCACCTGAACTGTCACTTTGATTTGGTGTGGAAAAACGGTGCAACAAAGTCGTGTTGGTAACTTGGATTACAAAGATTCGTTCACGCCCCGTTGAAAACCATTCAGCTCATCTCTGTGTGAATATTTTCATCCCTCGGTAAGCAAATAACTATTTCATATCTCGAGTTTCAATCGTATGGTCGTTTGGACAACTTTCGATAGTATTCAGTGTACGGTGTCCGAACGTTCAGTGTGAAATCCTTTGGTACATTTGGTGCATTACTGTCTGTTTTAAATAAATCTCTAATTTACAACTTCTGAAAGTTTTGAAGAAAAAAAAATCTTGTGTGACCAAACTTCAAGCGAAAAAAAGACATTCAATAGGTGGGCCGCATAAATTTCAAATAATTCAAATTTCACATGGTGTGTCGTTGGAAGCGGCTCAAAGTTTACGTTTTTGTGTAAATTTTCTCGGTTCTTCTATTTTCTCAGGCTAAATTTGAGTGAATGATTGCTGATTTGGAATTTCGTTCGATGCCGCATTCGCCGTTATTCAATGAACGAACATTATCATAACTGTTTGCATTGTTGTACGCACTCGCATGACTTTTGTTTAATCTTACAGCAGTTCGACCTTCAGAACGTGAACCTCACAAAACAGGACCAAGACTCTAATTACCAAAATGCAACATCCCGGAGTTTATTGTAAAAAATGTAACAAATCCATTGATGGATACCGTTACAAGTGCATCGAATGTGACGATTTCGATTTCTGTAAATCATGCCAATCGGACTATCATTCAGGGCATGTAATCATCCGATTTTCACACCAAATCACAGTACGTTTCCTTCGTGAATTATCGTTCCGATGGCGCACTTTTCATTTTGTTGATTTTACTTGCAGCCATCGGACAACTCATTCTTAAAACAAATTGCAGACCGGCGACCTCGATATAAACCGTTTTTAATTCAAGGTAAAAATGAGTTTGGATTGAATCGAAATCGTATTGCGTACAATTGTGAATTACTCCCGACTAGGGTTCCACGAACAAAAATGTAACAGTTGCAATGTTGAGTATGTTAACGGATTCCTTTATAAATGCTGTGACTGTATTTACAACGCTTGCCATCGATGTGAGAAGACACCCAATAAATGTTTAACTGGTGAAGTTCATTTGCTCTTCCGATTCGCCGATCCATTGAGTCTAAACGTGAGGACATTCGATGTTCAATTTTGGTGGTAGAATTTTCGTTTGAAAGAATTTTTTGTTTCCAGAACTGCAACAAACGTTTTTGGTTTGAAATTGTGCAGATTCGAAGAGCTATGCGCGGTCAATCCGCCTGTGCAGGTAAAGCGATAATCCAGTTCGAATCGAACATGGTTACTTTGTTAGTATCAGACAGTCACAGCTAGTGAATTCCACTACTTTTTCCTTCTAGGTTTGCAACAACAGCTTTCATCTCGAGAAGGTATTACAAGTGCAAAGTTTGATTCAAACATATGGGTCGTCTAGAACATGTTTTGTGTTCATTGTTTTAATTTCTATTTCGAATTCTTTCTAGAATTGCAACCAATAATCAAATCTGAACCGATTGAACATGAAGAGGTCAAGTGTAATATTTGTACCAACGATGTGATTGGACGTCGTTACATATGTATTGACTGCGGAGATTTTAATTTGTGCTCCACATGTGAACCTGAAACCAGCCATTTAGGACATATACTCGTTCGTGTCGGTACACAACTGGAGGTTAGCTAATGAGCGTTTTGACGAAAACAAACCAACATTCAATTGTCGATTCCTATTTGCAGTTTAAGCGAAAACACATTTTTGATCAAATTGTCCAAATGAGATTGACGACTAATGGCATGAGCGGTCAGGGTAAATTCCGTCCATCTGATCACTGAATGAATTCTAAAATGTTTTGTTTGCAGCGCAACTCGGAAACGGCGGTACTTGGAATATGAAAAGGAAATGTGACGTTTGTGTCAACGTAATCCACGGGTACCACTACAAATGCCTGGAGTGTGATTTCAATATGTGTTCGTTTTGTCAAACGAAGGAGTGGCATATGAAGCATTTGACGGTCCGATTTAATCAACCATTGACCCAAAACGTAATTTTTTTCAACTAAATTTCCAACAAAGAATTTCTGATAATAGCTCATTACATACGACCGTTTCTATAGCCTATGAACCGGAAATTTTATGAAGCTGTAGAAAGATATTCGATCAGCCCCAGGATATTAAGGAACCATGCACGTCGCGGTTACACATCAAAAAAGGAACCCAAGAGGACAATTAGCCCTGCAATGCTACCGCCCTTTTACGTACCAACGACTGATTCCGACATGTCAACTGACAACCAATTACTCTACGAGGCGATAATGGACTTCAACAATTCAACTAACTCCCACATCTCAGAGGACCAGCCACTTGACGGAGAAATAATGGAACCCAACATGTCAAGTAGTAGGACATTCGACAGAACAATAAGAAGACCCAACAAGTCCACTGATTCTCAAATTGCAACGCTACAGACACAATACCAAGGAATAGCGAAACCCATGATGTCAATTAGCTCTTTCCAATTCAACAAGTCAACTGACTCTCACATGTCAGAGAGCCTGCCACTTTGCAAAGAAGTAACGGAACCCGACATGTCAAGTAGCACTCCATTACCAGTGAAGCGGACATTCGACAGAACAATAAGAAGACCCAACAAATCCACTGACTCTCAAATTGCAACGCTACAGACACAATACCAAGGAATAACGGAACCCATGATGTCAATTAGCTCTGCTATGCAACCGAAACAGCCACGTTTGGAAGCTATGACGGAACCAGACATGTCAACTGACCAAATACTTAACGAAGGAATTATGCAATGTAACAAGTCATCTGGCTCCCAAATGTCAGAGAACCATCAGTTACTCTGGAACGAAGGAACAACGGAACCCAAGACGTTAGTTAGCTCCGTAATACTACCGAAACAGCCACCATACGAACCAATGACTGAATTCGAAATGTCCGGTGGATTTCCAACGTCATTGAACCTTTACGAAACGATGATGAACTTCGAAATGTCAACTAGCAATCCATTTTCGGCAAATCCGACACTTAACGGAGAAATATCGAGTTCCAGCTTGCCGGATAGCCCTGAACTGTCACTGAACCAGCCAATAGCAAAATTCAACAAATGTGAAGTGTCACCGAGCCAGGCATTCTGCAAAGCAACAACGAAAACCGAATCGTCAAGTATATCTTGGATGTCTGCTTTTTACGAAGATATATCGGATACGAGCATGACACCGAGTCATGAAGCGTCACTAACGGAACGTAGCAGCTCTGATGTGTCACCGAACCAGACACTTTACGAAACATGTTCCATTAGTTCCACAGATTTTGCCAAGTCAATTGAATCTCTAATGGAAGAATCATCGGGCACAATGACTCGAACGAATGTGATGGATAAAAAACAAGGTAAAAAAAATGTCCTTAGCATGCAAATACAATCTTAATGGCACTCAAATCTTGTGTTATTAGATGATAACAATCAGAAAAATGGTGGAACTGCTCAAGGTGAAGCAAGTAGGTGTACAACTATTGACTACAAAGAATCTCAGCGAATAATGTCGGGCGTGTTTCTTTCCAGAAACAATTCCGAATTGCACCATGTGTGATGAGATGCCCAGCGAAATAATGTTGCTGAATTGTGGTCACGTATGCATTTGTTTGAACTGCATCGATGGATACATCAAGAAAGATTCGCGCCAATGTCCCATTTGTAAATGTCCGATAAGATCCACCCATCGTGTTCTTTATTGAAAGAAGTAGCAGAAACGTGGAAATATTTTGTCGAATATTTTTTTTTGTGTTGTTTGTATGTGTGAACCGGTATTTCGATCCGTTACGATGAGACAATTTTTGTGATATTAGAATGTTGAACAAAAATTTCGTACCAATAGAAATACGAGTTCCTTTGTGTAAATGCTTGAAACGATTTCCTAACAAAACCAATTTGTATTGTGATCATCCTAAATAAATAGGAGAAGAAACTGGTAATCCTGTCGATTGATTTTTTTTCCTCAGATCATCAGCCGCAGAGATATGCCTGAGAAAGTTACCTTTTGTTTGCACAACATGACACCTGATGTCCCAACTTCAATAAGTGCTTGGGGATCACATGCCACATGTGCGAAATAGATGCAAGATAGGGATAAAAATGAGATAGGAGGAGATGCAAATTGTCGTCACGCGTAACACAGAGAGAGATACGATTGGCATTGGTAAAACATACCCTTGAACCTTGGACGCCAAAGGCCCTGTTGACCGAGTGCACGGAACTAAGTCTTCTTATGTCATTGTAGTTGCTTCTCTTGCTTTGATGTAAGCAGGGCATTTATACAAGAAGTGTTCCGCTGTTTCAATTTCACTACATTGATCGCAATGTGGGTCTTCTTTGATGTCAATTGAGGAATGGCTGTTTAGTGACCAGTGAGTGGGTCGCTTGACCGCTTGAGATCCTTACGTAGGTAGGTTACTTATCAGAATACAAGCTTTCGCTTGCCTGGCGCTTTCCTCAAGCGTTTCCAATATCTTTGAAATTCTCCGTGCAACAAGACACACTCATAACTGGTTCAAGGCCAACGAGAGGTGTTGACGAAGCGTGTCAGACATACTTTATGAATGATCCGTAAAGCTAAATTTCATAATGTTCAAGTGGAACATGTAAACTTCGAGAGGCATTTCCGCTATTTTCAATGGGCGGAATAAAGTTGAAATCGGTTCTGATTTGCTCACTTGAAAAAAATCTCGACGATGAATCAACGTCGGTGTGATTAGTAAAAGTAAAAATTTGTGGTTTTCGGTTGCACGGGAGGTAACGTATTTCAAACGGAATCACTAAACCGATAAAATTCTGATTCAACCTGACAAGCCAAACTGAAGTTGACCACACGAGTGAAATTAAAGTCTCTAAGAGTCGAGATGCGCAGTCTCACGTCTCAGAGAACAATATAATTTGAGAACGTGAGACAACACTTTGACAATTCTATTTTCACTCGGACGGTCAACCTGACTAGCCAGCCTGAAGTTGACCGGCTTAGTGATTCTGCCTTGAATACGTTGAATCTAGAATGGCAATCGTAATTTTTGGGGAATCAGGGCAGGCGGAATCTCTACAGTTTGAATTCATTTGTACTTGTCCTTAAATGGATCCAACTCTTGCTGTTCCCCCAAAATCATCCCACTTCCAGCTTTGCACTGCTCGACTATCATAATACATTCAATCAACGAAATAGTCCTTGAATGTTAATAAGTCGCACACGCGCACACACTGGATGTTACGTGGAACAGAATCATCTTGACAAGAGACACAAAGAATCTAAAATATTTTTCGTGCATCCCGGTTTCATTCAATGAATGTTGCAGACGTTTCTATAATAAAATCCAGACACACCAAAATAGCAATCAAAAAATACAAGGCCAAAATTATGGCAAACAAAAAAAAATATCCCAAGTCTGCAATCCATGAATTTTCGACATTCCTCGTTCATAAACGAACAACAGTGAACCACTCAGTCCAACACACACAATCCGTTTTTATGATTAAACAGACAAAATATGCTAACTTGAACGAACACGAAAGGTAAAAATTGTTTTTCAATATCATTCACTACAATATTCACTACATTCGCGTTTTCAATATCATTTTGTTTTTTTCCTTTGTGCCATCATCGAACGAGAAGACCAAGAAGGAAGAGTCCATAATCGATGCAAAGAAGACAACGAATAAAAAAAAAAACGGAGAAGAAGAAGAAGAAAACTCAAGCAGATTTGTAGGCATGCGGTAATTTGCGGTATGGATATACCTATACCTCTTAATGTGTGATGAATAAACAAAACAAAATAATGGAAAAAAAAGAATTTTGCGCGAAATGATTTAAAAATCAGTTCAACCATGACCGCGCGTGCATTAAGCATTATATTCTTGTTCGTTCCGTATAGCAGCAGGTATATAAAGACGCTGAGATTGAAAAATTATTCTGAGAATTAAATAGAGAAACAGAGTGCATCTCATACACCGAAGCTTAGATATTAAAGTCGTTCATGCCAATTTCTTATTACATGAAAGATTCGCTGTTATTACATTTCCTCTATCTTTGGCTTACAAAGAATTAACATCAAAGCATTATAACAATTGTATCCAATCATTGTTCAATGCGGTTAAAGTATGATCATGAGCTTACCCTGAAGCTTTTTCTCCGTTTCCCAGAACTTTTGTAATTCAGTGAAATACTTGTCCAATATGAACACTTTTGAAAGGCCCAGTGTGGCCATTGTGTTTCAACGTTAACCAATAAATAATTGAAAATGTTGCGCGCGCCTTCCACACACACACATACACCGTTCTTATCTTTTATATACAATCATGAATGCAGCCAGCATTATTATTGTTCACTTCGATTATTACAATGGTGCAGAGGCCGAAACTCTTTTTTTTCTTCTTCTTAAAAAAACAAATTTTCAATCCGCCATTATGCACAACCACAAAACAATTTCAAAGTTTTCTCTAAAAAGAAAAAAAAAACTTAACCACAACAACAACAACCAGACATACAATTCACTTGATGATAGGTTTTCTGGAGTAAGGTATAGGGATCGGAAACAATTTTTATCATATCACAATCTCGCTCAGTTCCACGAAATTTCCGTTGAATTGGCACTTTTAGATTAATGGGTCTCTTCTGTTTACCATCATCTTAATCATTAAAAACGCAAATTCTAAAAAAAATATTAGTAAATAAACAACGGCCGACGACGACGGGACGACGACATAAACGCTTGCAAAGTGTTTCTTTGTTAAAATCGTTCTCACAACTGAATGGTACGAACGATCAACAACATCGAATAAGCATTTCAAAGTGGTCGGAGGCCATTCAGGTAATATTACAGGTAAAGAAGAAAACTGTTGAGCTCTTTTACTCTTTCAGTCTCTCATAGCATTCAACAGTGTGTTCCACAGCACCACACAGTGCGGTTGAAAATAAAATTTTTAGCCCCGTACGAAGTACGAAGCGGCTATTGGAATTGTTATGCCGTTTGTAACAGTCCGAGTTGGGGACTGGGTGTTTGTGCATAGCATTTTGGGGTGTCTACAGATACCGAATTTAAAATAAAAAAATGTCTGTCCGTCCGTCTGTTTGTCACGTCAATAACTTGAGTAAATCAAAAGCCATCTCAATTAACTTTTTTTCACTGAAAGATAGTAAAAAAAGTGAGGTCAAGTTCGAAGATGAGCGAAATCGGTCGAGCCGATCCAGAGATATGGTTGAAATAGTGCTATTTTCGAGGTTCTGTTGAGGTTTCTCGCATATATTACCTGCGGTATCGCTCGCAGAAAGGTTCTAGATGATGCAAATGAAAGTTTGTCAAAATCAGATATTTTGCTCGGAAATTAGAGCCCTAGAGTGAGCCTAAGTTGAGCTATTAGCCATACAGTGAAGGTAGAGTTTTTTGTCGATATCTCGAGTAATTTTCATCCGATTTTCGTAATTTTTTTTTTGTTTGAATGGTAATGATGGCTGTTAAGTGGTAGATGGTAGAACTGTTTAAGGTAACTTAGGAAGATGGCCACCACGAAGAGAGTCCGAGTTCAAATCTCGGTTGGGTGAATTTTTTCGTCAGTCTTATGCTAATTGTAACCCTTGGTTAGAAATAATAGATTGCGAGCCTTGGTCTAGGCTAGGGCGGCTTCTATGAACCTTTTTCAGGCTATGCGCGATTAACACAACGGTTATGTTTCATACAACTTTTTTGAACCGGATATGCTATACCAGGTGTGGTATTAGGCTTGGAAAGTAGTAGGATTGAGTAAGTTAGGCATACGGGAACGTAGGATTACGAAATCTAGACATACACGGAATCGTACGGGGCTGCGTCGCAGCGTCTGCTACGGTCTTTTCTCGTTTTTTTTGTGTTTCTTCTTTTCGTATGAATGCAGTTGTCTTACATTTTAGGTACCACACGATACTCTTGTCGATATATATATAGGTACTTCACGACTTACACCTTATAAAACACACATGGACGTTTCATTTTATATGAATCTTAAAGATTTTTTATGCTTCTTATTTTTCAAAATTCGTTTGAAATTATACAGAGTATACGAATGTCCTCTCAGCTTCGCAAGAATCATGATTCAACTTACTTATACCAATGCATAACAACACTTGTGTGGATATACCATACACGACCGACCGACCGACCAATGTTCCATGGAAGATTATTATTATTTTTACCTTTTCTCTTTCAACGGCGATTCTGAATGGTTTTTTTATTCAAATTTTTTTTTCGTTTTCTTTTTTTTTGATTTTATTATTTTCTCATGTCTTCTATTGTGAACTCTAGAGCAGAAGAAAAATCTAAACAGCAACTTTGGATGATTTGAACAAAATATATACCGTCGTCATCATCATCATCATTGTCGTCGTCATCCTCTCTAATTGTTATAGATCAACATGGCGCATTCATTATTATTATACAATGATGATGGGCCGGTGGATGGTGTGGAGGAGATATTCTTTATTGTTGTTATTTATCCATATGAATTGTAAACAAAGACAAAAAGATCTTCTTCATTCTTTGTTTTCGTGTTCTCGATGTTGCTAGAGAATGTTTTATTGTTGAAGCAATATTTGATTCGTAGTTGCAGTGTGCATTCCGTATTTGTGGTTGGGATAATTTCAGTTTCAAAGTCAAGTTGTGGTAATGATTCGTTCATTAATTTAATGCACAACACGTTCACTAAATGAGAGAAAATTGTTAGGTTCGTCGCTTTTGAGATCTTTCTAATTTTATTCACGAGATGAGTTTATGTCGGCTGCAGTATGCGGAAGTTGAAGATCGCATAGCAATATGCCCAGTGTGGAAATGATTCATTACATGTCAGGCCATATTTTGAAGAATTAAATTTCCAAAAATTCTCAAATTTGTTAATTTAAGATTGTGTTAAGAGATCATACACAAATGACGTCAAGCCTTGAACGGGGGAGGTGGTGTCCCAAAAAGCGTGACGTTAAATTTGACCCATTTTGCCAGGTGACGCAGTTGAAGGGGATATCAAAAATTCAATAAAATTGCGTGACGTCATTTGTGTACGTTGCCTAAATTTCATGAAATGTCACATGGATTAACTCGAAAACTTAAAAAGCCAGAAAAAGATTCATCTCGAACTGTGGTAAATTTAAAGACAAAGATAAAATGCGAAGGAAACATTTGGGAGTTTTTGAGAATTCAGTTCCCTTAAAATAAGCCCAGATTACATATGGACTACTTGCGGTTTATTTTCCTGAGCTTTTTATGTGAAATTCAATTACATATGTGGCAGGCAGTAAGCCCAGACTACATTGGATTCCAGTAAGACTCTCGGTGAGTAACGCCACCGCGTAGCCCGAGTTGGTGTAGCGTAGGGTGAGACACCACTGGCTGAACGTCAATGCTTAGGCAAAGACAATTCCAATAAAACTTTCGGGGAGTAACGCCCCGCGCAACCCGAGTTGGTGCAGCGCAGGGTACTGCATTAAACTGCAGCAGACAGTTACTATTTAGATGGAATAGTGACTTAGCAAATGGTGGCGGATGATTTCAATAGTAGAAACAACGGCAGCATGCACAGTCCTAGTTAGATGGACTACATCACTCACCAAC
Organism: Phytosciara flavipes; assembly: GCA_026413405.1. Taxonomy (NCBI): domain Eukaryota; kingdom Metazoa; phylum Arthropoda; class Insecta; order Diptera; family Sciaridae; genus Phytosciara; species Phytosciara flavipes. The sequence continues at coordinate 18,878 of JANTFA010159193.1, forward strand.
CCGCAATTGCAAGCGTGGTGTTTTAATGCTAAAAACCCCCGAAAAGATGAGGATGGTGCCACGTAATTCTTTAATTCAGAAACAACTTGATGACCAAAGCAAACTCATCCGTTTGTTTTCTAGCAGTTTGCTTCGATAACTGTTTTTTGACAAGTGTAGTTGCACACTTCGCTTTCGGCTCGGATATGTAAACTCTATACTTGTCGCAAAGATAGCTACTGAACAAGCTACGAAAACACACATACAGAATCAGGCAGGTTTTACAGGCAAAACAACAAGTCAACAATTTGGATTACACTGATCAGCAATACAAAAGTTCAACAACCAACATGTAATGGACCATTTTCGCATAGAGTACATTGCTATGTAATGCTCAACTTTCGCATGAGTCAGGCAGTAAAGTGCCGCTTGAAAATGACGTTACGCTCTTTTCGAAACTTTTCGACAATCATGAACGGTCTCTAAGCTACTGTTGCCAGCTGCAATATGAACATCTATCTTTCAAAAGCAATAGCGACATCTACATCACATAGTAAAACTCGGAAGTCAGCAGCTCGTCCAATGGGTCAAAGGTGGAGATCAATATTGATCTTTTATGTTAGGAATCAGTTTGCCAGCGCGAACAAAGTCTCCGAGTCTCGTGTTATCACCGAAATATTGTACTTCAAGTTAAAATTAAACCAACTTCAGTGCATTTTCTGTGTGGTTACAATGCTGCACCTAAAGATTGCAACAAGTTAAATGGAAACAATCTTCTTTCAGCTCCTTTTGGTGCGTGTCAAATATATAATCCCCAACGGCGACTGCACACTTACAAAATAATGAAAGAAGTGGACTCGCATGCAAGTGCATCAAATCAAATCTCTTCTTGTTGTTCAATAAGTTTCTTTCCAAACAACATCTCTGATACAAGACGAAGAAGATGAAAAAACCATCAAAAAGAGTCAGATTCTTCAACTTATATTTATGTAAATTTACAAGATTCAACCAGAATAGATCCTAATCATCGGACAAAATGCGACGTTGTGTGGAATTTCTTCGTGTTATGCAAATTAATTCTTTTACTTTAATTGTTTGTTTGGATTGCACGCTTTGAAACCTGTAATGATGGTGGCCTATCTAAATATGAATAGTCTTACGATTCATAAGAAAACAAATGATTGAGAAAATTCATTGAGAATGGTGTACTCCTGCTTTGCATTGATGCAGTGTGGTGGTAAAAGTGGCAGCGAAATTCTAGCCACGTTTCGCAACGAATAGAACTGATTGCCTTCGGTAGTGAGCTTTATTTTTTCGTTGCTGCATGGAATAAATAACGCGCTGCAATATATATTTATATTCGAGAATTCTCTTTCAAATAAACACGAAAACAGAGAC
>JANTFA010159194.1:0-10493 GCA_026413405.1 Phytosciara flavipes
CCTACGAACGTTACTTTTATGCTATAAATTGAAGAAAAATCCTTTACAAAATGTGTGCTTCACCGGTATTGAACCCGGGTTTCCTTGGTGGAAGGCTAGTACGTTACCCCGTTCCAAATTATTTATATTAAAAGCAAAAGTGATAATATATTCGTAAGCACTTGACGAGCACTCAATTATACAAGAGAATAGAACTTCAAATCAAAAATCAGTTTTATTCTGTTTCTCATGTACCGAATCAGCAATAAAGTCGATGGTACACTCAGCTCATCATAAGATTGTGCAACTCTTCTTTATCATCAAATAACCGATTCGCGATTTTGTATGAAAAATATAGAAGCGTATGAGCGAAAAGAGAGATAAAAGAGAACAACCAAAACTGCACAATCTTAGGATGATTTGAGTGTATATTTTTTCGACAGCACTTGACCAGCATTAAATGATAGGGCTAGCCCTCAGAGCAGCACTGAGTGGCGGTTCCAATGTCATGCACCGTGTGTTTCCTTAATACTAAAAAATGTAAAAATTTCGGGTAGAGAAAAAGCTTGGCTCTGCAGAGAACTCACCAAACAATGAACACAATTCGAATACAACACACCCCTCTGAATATTAGGAAGAAAGTCCGCGATGCAATAAAATTCGTTAGGAATAAAAATCGCGCGAATGAGTTAGTTCAGTTCGTACATCAGATAAATTCCGTTTTTTTTTCAATTATTATTTTTGCTTAAGCATGTTATCCTTCTGTGTTGCCCTTATATTATAGAAAAAGGGGCACTAGAGTCTAGACGAAAACCGAATTTATTAATTTATAATTGAACCGACCTTTTATCATCTGAAATGTGTTGATTTTTGTTTAACTTTAAAATATAAAATGCGTAAAACATTTAGTTTTGTGTAACTGTGTTCGTCGTTTGTTTTCATAGTACTACCAAATTCAGTCATTTTAAATATGTAAATTCGATAAAATTTGAGAAAAAATGATTATTTTTTTGTATAGAACCCTTTGATCAGTTGATTCAGCTTGCTTCGAAACTAATATGCAACTGTTGTGCGATGTGCGCTGTTTTATATACATCGTAGTTCGATGGCGGTTATAGAACAACCATGTAATAGTCTCATAACTCTGAATTTTTATCGTTCCCAACTGCCAAACATTGTATCACTATTCTCATGCGATTATCGCAGTGACATTTTACAAAGTCTTCAGAATTTTATTTGTTTTCGTTTTCACATTTCAATTGCATGTAGTCATTCGATATTGAACAAACTTACAGCTTCGTCAGAATGTGCCGATGAAAGACTGAATCCATACAATGGTTCGTGTTACCTGTTTGTTACTTATCCAGAAGTCGATTGGCAAACGGCCCAACAGGTGTGCCGGGGTTTGGGTGCTCAACTGACATCAATATCTTCAGCAGATGAACAGAGGTAAGTGTACAAAATTTGTTTCTTCATTATTCTTTTCTTCTTCTGTTTTTTTAGCCCTGTACGAAATACTGGGAGTTATTAGATCCCGTACAGAAAAGGTGAATGCTTTACACAGTTAAAGTTTAATGACAGTTCTCTCATTGGTTCACGATTCTATGGTGAGAACTGTCATCAAACTTTAGCTGATTGGAACATTATATACAGAGCGGTATGTAGTAGTCCACGACCTTGTCCCATGACTAGCAAACTTTGCACTAAAATACCTCGAAATCTATGAAACCTTTCTTAGAGCTTGTTTGATTCGTCAGAAAAGGTTCCATGAAAAGTCTCACCGATTACGAGCTATTTCAAGACTCAGTTTGTTAGTCTCCGGAAAAGGTCGTGGAATGAGCCATTCGCTGTACGAGCCCTTACATTTAATGTGTCTAGGATTTTTGTTTAGTTTTTATATTTAAAGATCAATCAGAAATTAATTTGATTTTTAACAGATGAAGTACCAGATTCTTAAAAGGTTGTCTAAAGTCTTAGATTGATAAGAAACATTATGTCGACTTCCTACTTAATTCCATAGTCATTATGCTCTCCATAATTAACATAAAGTGTCATCAGGTCATCATGTCAGTAGAAAGTTTCGTATTGGGTTTATGAACGAAATATACTCCCTACTGTTGTGCACGTTCTAATGTTTGAAACGCTCTAGTGTTGCAAACGCATTAGTGTTACAAAAGCTCTACAACCACTGTAATGCTATGTTAGCATCAGCTGTTCTTACGAGTTCCAAACGTCACAGCGTCTGCTCGATTCGTTTCTGGTCTTAACCGAAATTTATGTTGATCCGTCTAACCTTTCGACTTTAATTCGATGCATTAATATTGAAAGTTAAAGAGGGTTCTTACCGTGGGGACTGATACACTTAGAATATCATTGAAATCGTTTGCTCCATTTTTAGTATACAAAGGCGAATTTAAATGTATCTGCCTACGAGCAGTCCACATTCGATTAATATTTAATTTCTTGAGCCTGGTTTAACAACATCAAGAGAGAAGGAATATTTAAATGTTGGAGAATTTGTGGATCATTTCTCCGTTATTGTGGTAGGGAAAAGGACGTGACAACAATGTCCGAATCTTTACCGCTAAAATTTTAATTTCGTTCATCGCATGCGGCATATGGTGTGAAAAAGGGAAAAGCAAGAAAATTGACAACAGATGGGAGCATACAGTAAAAATGTTCATCTAAGAACTGTTTCTTCACAGATGAAATTCGAGTGCTATTCTTAAAGCATCAGAGAATTTCATTTGCCGATGAAAATGAAAACTAATTTTTACGTAACTGAATCACAGTATGAACGGCAATAAAAGGCACACATCTCAAAAACTACACTACAACATTACGTCTTTCGATCATTCCAATTGAACTCATCCTTTGTAAAAATTGCCCACATCACTTTTGTAAGTTTCGTATGAAGTCTAATTTGAAAACTTCACGGCAAAGAATAATAAAGCCCAAAATGTCGTACAGAGGTCATTTTCTCAGGTCAACAAAAACAGTTCTACCGCTTTACCTTTCAAACAAAAAAAAAATCATGAAAGTCGGATGGAATTTACTCGAGATATCGACAAAAAAACTCAACATTCACTGTACGGCCGAGTAGCTCGACTTGGGCTCACTACATGGGCTCTAATTTCCGAGCCCACGATCCGATGTTGACTTGGGCTCACTCCATGGGCTCTTAAAGACAGCACTAATTCGACCATATCTTTGATTCGACACTACCAATTTCGCTCATTTTTGAACTTCAACAAAAATTTGTGGATACTAATCGAGAAGATAAGTCCCATCAAGATTGGTTTCGTTTTACTCAAGCTATCGTGTTTACCCTCGTGACCCATATGACCTCCATACTTCGCACGGGTTTAAAAGCTTTCGGTGAGACCGAGATCTTTTTCGTGTCTTTTTTGTGGGGTGTGTCACGGTATGGTAAATCAATCTGTTAACTCTTTTGTTCAAAGTAGGGACATCTTAGTGTTTGTTCTTAACAAAATCTTTCACTTCATTAAGTTCTTCTGATATGCCAACATTTAAGAGAACACAGCCAGCTTTCGTCGCATTGTTCTTTATTATTCTTTGTTCATCCTGTCGTCAACAGACGAGACTTACAAAAAAACATGGAAACGAAACGAATGAAACTGGGTCACTCTTCTGGATAAAAGGTGTTACACGTACAAGCTGTTGAATGAATGCCAAAATAATTCCATTAAAATTACTGTAAGAAAGCCAAACAGGAGCCAATTCCACTTTTACATCCCTTTCCGTTCCAAGCGAATAATTTTGAATGGTTTATCTTTGCATCGAATCACCTTTTCAAAATATGTGCATCCTATGCCACATCTTACGCTACAAGCACGCTCGTATTTTCTAATTAAAAACATTCCATTCAGATTCATTACGGCAAACATTCGAAACCAAATGGATTACACCCCTCAAGCAGTTTATTGGCTGGGTGGCGAGCTATCACAAAATAAAGAATTCGAATGGACCGACGGATCGGCTATGTCATTCCAGGTACGAACTAGAAACTGTTGTGGTTTGAGTTTGGTTTTCAATTTCATTTTCGCATTTAGGGTTGGCTACCGGGCCAAGGTGTGGTGGATAAGGTGCCAATCGATCATTATTGCTTAGGCTTACAATGGAAGAAATCACCGACACCCATGCTACCATCCGGCATTTATTGGGCATCGCAGAAATGTTCAAAGTTCGGCGGCTACATTTGCAAAAAGAAGAAACAAAGGGAAGGTGAAACGTATGTGCAAAATAAGACCATTTCGGGTACAGAAGGTCGAATGACATCGCCAGGTATGAATAAAACGGAAAAATAATGAAAATTTGAAATTTAATGAAAAATGGAAATTCAGGCTATCCCAACACGTATCCACTCAACATCGACTATTGGATTAAAATTTACGGTCCACAGAACACACGAATAATTATTCAATTTCAAACGATTGATCTGGAGCAGCAAGACGAATGCCTATACGACTATGTTAGCGTAGAAGACGCCCCACCCGAACAATTCGAAACGATGCCGATGGCAATGCTACAAACAGCAGACGGGGATGATGTTAATTATCAAATGGACGAAATGGTGAACGATACCGAACCGGACAGATGGCTGCTGATCAATAACGACACGAGCATTGTCAAACGAGATCTGAAATACTTTCGAAACATTCAGCGCTTATTGCGCGCCGAAAGTGATTTGCGTAATGAAATGCGCCAATTGGAAGCCATTAAAAATAGATTAGAGATGTCCAATCGACCGAAACGTACCGCCAACTCACACGTCATGCATAATGCATTGCATTCTAACAATCCCACCTTTCTGCCGTATGTCCGATGGTGCGGTTCACACAATACGAATATGTCGAAATTCGATTTTGTATCCACAAAGAATGGCTCGATTTTGCATTTTCACAGCGACTATTCGCTGTCGGGCATCGGATATTCATTTACTTGGAATGCCATCGATATCTCTGGTTGTCCCAGTCAAACGCTTACATCGAAAGAGGGAACATTTTCCAGTCCGAATTATCCGCATTTTTTGTTGAATAATTTAGATTGTTCGTTCATTATTCAAGCGCCGATCGGAAAACGGGTGTGGATTCGTTTTACTGATTTCGAAACAATTGATGACAGTTTAGTTGAGGTGGATTTGGGTGGTGGTGCAACGGTAATACCATTCAAGGATGCCAAACGATTAAATGATGGGATGTTTGTCAGTGCAAAAGAGAAATTAATTGTGCGAATCCGAACTGGTCCGATGCCAAGAGGACGGGGCTTTCGAGCAACATTCAAAACGTGTAAGTAATTGCTATTTTTACTCTTTATCTCATCCCAAAAGACGTTCAACAACTTAATTTAATAATAAATGACTTGGTGTGCTTCCATTGTGTTTGTACACCATCAGTGAACATCATTGCCGAACATCATACGTTAAATTTGACTGAATTTTCATACGGTTCGTTGCAACATTTAAATTATCCGCAATCGCTACCAATTAACATAAATTTCACACAACACTTGGTGGCACCAATTGGTAATGTTGTCCTTTTGGAAGTATTTGGTGTTGGTTTCAGTGAAAATGAATGCAGAGGCGGTGGCGGCTTAGAGGTGGGTTAATTTATCGTATTGAAAATTATATTTTACAAAATTTCCCGCTCTTGTTAAATGGTGAGGCGGGGGAGTGTGGGTGTGATACGGCAAATGTATTTTCATCGGTCGATATGGCAATTTTAAGCTTTTTCTGTTTTGTTTCGTTTAAATTTCCGTTTAATTTTGGTATTATATATCGCTGGGTCGGTAAACCATTTATACTCATGCTGGATGAATCGGAAGGGGTTGTTTATTATTCCATCGATGACTATCAACCGGCCGGAAAATTGTGCTGTGAAATTAGCGTGATAATCGACAGAAGCACACAGGCATAAATCGGATCTCTGTTTGAGGTTGAAATGGTATACATAGATACTGAGAGAGAGAGAGAGAGAGAGAGAGAGAGAGAGAGAGCTGAATTTGCGACAACCATTTGTTATTTGTGGACCGAAAAATGGTGTTGGGTAGCTCTAACATTAATTATGGCCCACGGACTTATGCAAATGCTTCAAATGATTGACCGAAATTAATTGTTCGGGAAATTTGAAATTATTTGTTTTCATTTTGATTGCGTTATTGGACCTGGATGCTCAAATTTATATCGCACCACTTCTGCGCCGGTTAGCGACATGATTCCATTTCCGAGCTACGTATAAATGTATGAGTAAGGGGACTCGAAGGAAAATGTTGAAATTAATTTAACTAAACCAATGGCATATTTAGATGACTTTTTCCCACTAGGCTCACACCACTGAATACTCTCTGTGTGCTACATTTGCATTCAGTCACCATGACAATCAAAATGAGCATGAGCTTTACGTAGCATTATTATAGGAAAACCATATGTTACACCGAATGAAGTAGCAGATGTCGTATGAAACACCAAACAAACGAAGTATCAGATTCCACAAAATTTGCGATACTTTGCGAAGTTTTTGGAAGGTTAATCTAGGAGTGAAAATGAAAAATTTTGATGAGAGCGAAATTTCATCCCGAAGTGAATCGAGTTAGGAATCTTCTATTTTCACCCAGATGTAAATACAACGTCTTCCATACTCATTCCGTAGCGTAAATCACCTTCTTTGTCCACGAATTGAACTCATTAGCTTGTTACACCATTTTTCAAAACATAAACTTTTCACTTAGTCTATCTTCTCTCCTGAATTGTCCCCAGAACGTCAATATAAAATGCCAAATTTTCACCGCATTTTAGTGGGGATAATAAGGGAATTGACGTCGTTAAGACGAACAAGAATAGACCGACTAAAGCCTGGTGAAGTCTTTTTTTGATATTTCAAATATTCGCAACTGATGGCAATCTGGCCTATGAACGAGGAAACATTCAATCGTTCAATGTTCAATCATTTAGATCGTCAAATATCATTGTGATAGTAGACTACCAACTACCAAATTTTTCGAATTGCGATGTTGACTATGAGCTATCGCTTATCAGATAGTTATAGTGACAACTTTCAGCTAACAACTACCAAATATTCAAGTTATAAATAGACAAGCAGGCAGAATCGTTGCATCAGTCGATGCTCAGCTTTTGAGTAGTAAACATCTTTGACAATCATTTCGGTAGTCAACTACCAACTACCAAATTTAAAATCACTAATATTAGATAATAACAGCGCGTTATCACTACCCAACTTATCTGGGTCTATTTGATTGGCCTGCTGGTACTGAGTTTGTTAAGAAATATCAACTATTGAAAACTTTGTATGAGTCTGCCGGTCGAAAGGGTATTCTCCCAAAGACAAAAGACCGAAAAATCTTTCACTTCTCTTAGTTTCATGTCCATCTGTCTATACAAATACAAAGCCTTGTTGGCTCATCCCATTGGGAAAAAAATATCAAAAAAATGCGCAATTTTATTTTGGCTGAGTTGTAGGAACGACAAACTATCGGTTTTCCTTACGCATTGATTTTACCAAGGTATCTTATCCGTGCAATATTGTCTTGATCAAAATAGTTTGTAGCGGTGAACTAATTCGACTTTTGTGTTGCTCAATGTAGTAGGGAAATATTGTCTTTGATTAACTGCATGTATTGAAGATTAAGTCACGTACTATAAAGACAATTTTGTTCATAAACACAAATTCCATTCTATTTCATCATTCAGATATTCGATAATTATGCCGACAACAATGGCACATATTGGCATCTATGCGAAGTGCCAAACGGTAATCGTCTTAATTTGTTAGACGATCCAAGCGGAATAGATGGTCTTATGCAACCGTCACCCATTCATATTACGTCCTATTTGAATACATTGCATGTCCGAGAGATTACACACAATGGTTCCATTGTACGGCTGAATGCAACTGTACGAACGCAAGCTGGTAGGATAATTACATCATGTTCGATTAAATGGAATGTTAAATTCACTACATTATGTTGTACCACCTCCCCCCAAACTACTCCTTGTAGACATTAATTACAAATACAAATTGGCATCGTCCGATGACAATGTGGAAACGTGCAATCCGAATCCGTGCCAGTTTGGAGGCAAATGTGTAACGGTTGGAAATGTAAAGAGATGCCAGTGCATGGGACATTATACTGGAAGGTAAGTCGTGCGAGAAAGTTACATTCTGTTTGGCTCAAGGGTTTTTTTTTTGATCGATATCCGTAATCTTTAGATTTTGTGGTCTGAATATGTGTGAAGTGGAGCCGTGCATTTACGGCAAATGTGAACTGACAACGACAAGTTATAAGGTAGGATGACATGACTGACGAAACAAAGTTTTCGTGATGAATAAACAATTAATGAATTTCAGTGTCAATGTCAGCAAGGGTATGAAGGCAGGACATGCGATCAGAAGCAGAAACCGTGTGCGTCGAACCCATGCGAAGGCAGAGGAGAATGTTTTGACAAGAATGGAAGTTTCTTTTGCAGGTTTGTTTCAGCGAACTGACACGGCAGACATTACATTTTCTAAGTCTTTCCGTTCTTTCCTCTTTCTTCTTGTTATATTTTCGATTCCGTCATCGAGATCAGTATCATTAGATATGACTGATCTATTTAACAAGTCCTAGAGTTCGACTTGTCTCTTTTTATTCCATAGATTTTTGACTAAATTTTTGTTTACAATTTTAAGAACCTAGACCCCAAACGTGTTTGCTCATTTATCCCTCGTTCATACAAACAAAGAAATTTTTAAGAGACAAAAAAAATATTTTCCGAATCAATTTAGATGCCATGCATGGTGGGAAGGATTGCGTTGCGAAAAGCGAATGGTTCGCATTCCATACAAACCATTATCGGAGCGTATGCTCCAAGAACCATTTTGGCTAGGTCTGATCACCGTGTTCGTTGTATTAGCTGTAATCGGCTTGGTATGGTGTGCCAAACGACATTTTCCCGAGAAAATCGAGAAACTTCTTGCTGAAGAAGCCGAACGAAACAGACGTAATTTGATAAACCAAAAACAATTTACGAACAACCGAACGCCTTGCTCACGACAACAATTTTTTTTCTTTCGTTTTTTTTCTCTTTTTCGTTCTATTCAATTTAGCTCCTGGTATGATGCACAGCGGTCACCACCATCATCAGTCGTTGCGCGAGCAGTTGCAATTCACAAACGTTGTACCTCAGTCGACGGCAACAACACCAGGTGCTCCACGAACAATATTTGGCCGACTGGGTATACGCAAACCATCCATTTTGAGCCTCAGCAGCCCCCAACCGCCTGGAGGGGCGACGGCCCGTACCTTTTCGCTCGACGACTTATTGCGTCCCCCTCCTCGACGTAAGGCAGACACAAAATACTTTCGTAATAGTTTCAAAAATGAGATAAACGATTTTGATAGAGAGCGCAAATTTATATTGATTACATTGAACTCAATCGCCGATCTCGTTGTCTCGTTAGATACACACACAAAAAAAAATATTTATTTTTTTTTCGAACATTTTAGATGTTTTAAATGGTCAGCACCAAAAACAAAACAAAAAATATTTTGCCAAATTTGTATAAACAAAACAAAAAATTGTAAAACTAACTGTTATGAACACTGAACGTTTTAATCTGCCTCTACACCTTCTATCTCTCTATATCTCTCTCTCTCTCTCCTGCTCTGTATACTTCAAAACCCTATGCTCACCATCACCTTACATTCTATTCTTTAACTGTTGACAATGACATGAAGTCGAATGCTTGACCCTATCAATGTTTATCAATGTACATCCCAAAAGAAAATGTGATATCCTCTTTCAGCTTCTGAGTCCGGCTTATCTAAGTTCTGTTTAACAACCAAACTTTTTTTTGTAAATAAAGATTTCTTTTGTTTTTTTTGGCATAGATAAAAACAAAACCTGTCTGTCTGTCTTCTTCTTCCCTATGTAAAATGTAATTTTTAGATTGAGTGTGTTCGTTTTGTGTGTTATCACAAATTTTTCTTTGCCCAACAATTTTTCTTTACTTTTCATAATGCAGTAGCCATTGGAACAGCCCGAGTGTTCATTAGAGGTACATGGGGGATGTCTTGGGGGATTTGGATAGTAGTTTGATATTTTGAAAAAGAAAAGTTTGAGTGGCAAACTGACGTTACTTAAGTTTTAAAGAAAACAATGGGGTGTGTGCGAATTGCAATTATTCAGTTTAAGATGTATGGCACAACGATTTTGACTCATGGAATGTGACTCACAATGAGTTTCATGACTTACACAATGACATTTCTGACTAAACATGACTTTTGTGACTTTCCCAAAGTATTAAAACATAGAAAGTAACGCGGATCAGGTGCTCATACGCAATGAAAGTGGAGACAAGGTATGGCCAAGTCATTACATGCCGGGGGACATACGGATTTTGCGTTTTTTTAGCCTCCTTTGTATGTGCCGGAGGACATGTGAATTTTGCAACCGATCTTTCATTTTCACATCGAACGAACTCATTTTCGTAAAGAAT
>JANTFA010159216.1:0-10490 GCA_026413405.1 Phytosciara flavipes
AAATACATGCAAAAAACCCTAAAACCCAAAATGGCGGCTAGAGGACATATTGTTAGGTGATCGAAATAATTACCACTACTTTACGCTCGCCACTACCTTTCAGGCAAAAAAAAGATCATGAAAATCGAATGAAATTTACTCGAAATATCGACAAAAAAACTCTACCTTCACTCTACGGCAGAGTAGCTCAAGTTAGGCCCACTCTATGGGCTCTAACTTCCGAGCCGAAGATCCGATTTTGACAAATTTTTTTCCCTGGATTGGTGTAATCGCTATCTATCTATGAACTTTCTGCAAGCAATACCGCCGATAACATATGTGATAAACCTTTACCAGACCTCGAAAATAGCACTATTTCAACCACAACTTTGGATCGGCTTGATCGATTTCGCTCATCTTCGAACTTGACCTCACTTTTTTGGTAAAAAATTGAGGAGAAAAACCCATCGAGATTGCTTTCGATTTACTCAAGTTATCGTGACCGACAGACGGACATTTTTTTTAAATGCTGATTTGGCATCTAGGGAGACCACAGAAGGTTTGCCCTTACTCCGGGAGTCGGAATCGACGTGTTACAAACGTAAGAGTAAAGGCATGAGACCCTCGTACTTCGTACGGGTCTAAAAAGTCACATCAAGATTGGTTTCGTTTTACTAAAGCTAATTTTCCATTACTCAGGGATTCGAATTCGATGTTTTACAAATGTAAGAGTGAAGACATTAAATGCTCGTACTTCGTACGGGTCCAAATGTGAGAATCCAGAGTTCGATAATATAACGATCCCGATAACAATGAACAATTAAATTGCAATAAAATCTCGTTTACCTCTGTGTGCATCACAAGGTGACTTGTAACTTGCTAATAAATGCCGTCTACTTTACAAGATAATTTTTGGGAAGTGCTTCTAGAACTAAGCTATTCTGAATTTCAATCTAAAAGTAAAACCCCAAGAGATGAAGACCAGTAGTTGCATTACAATTATGTATCAAGTTGATTACTCTCAACTCAATTAATCTCTTTATAAGCACATGGTTTAACTGCGTAATCCACTTTGATTGCTAGAGCAGTGGTATACCTATCAATAGCGTCTCGTTTAGCGTTTCTATTTCTCATCATAATCAGAAATGTGTAAGTCTTCAATTAAATCATTAGCTATTCATACGATCTTGGTTTTTAAAATGTTAAATGATTTAGACACGGACATCGATACGGCATTGTGTACCTATTTATAGGTGTGAGGGAGGTGAAAGTCTCAATAGTGTAACTCATTGTTTGGATTTTTTTTTATTTCTAATTGTTCGCTTATTAGCTCGATTTCGAAACGGAATTTCCAACGTGTATTCAATCATTGTCTATTATTTCAAGACTGCGTGATTGCAAAATGAGATGTAAATCTAATAAGGATCTTCATGGGAGTTCACAATTGGTTAAAATAGAGATCTTTTGTGTGGATTTGTTTTTCTTACTTTTTTTTCTCACATAAACTTTTGGACTTTGTATAATGACGTGCGACCATAAACGTGTTTAACATTTTGAAAAAGGCGTTCAAATTATGGCAAGCACGTTTTGTGTATGTACCACATACACTTTCGTAAGATCCAACTAACGTCACACCCATAAATTTAAAGAAAGAAAAAAACATCTTCACGTCATAGTCATCGCATTGATAGAAGTAACGTTTATCATTTCGTTTTCTGAACATTTCAAGACGTCAGAGACATCTTTTATTCATTCGGTCGTAATGTTGCACATAATTATAATAACTGGAGGTATGATGATCAGTATGGTGGTTATGGAAATGGTATCGGATCAAATGTGCAACCATCGTTTGTACAATATTCTTACAATTATGATGATTACAAAACAGCTGGTGACTATTGCTATACAAAAAGTTTAACGGGCGTTTGCACCTTAACGAGCAAGTGTCCCGAAGTTATACGAGACATCCAAAGGGGAAAAATGCCGGTGACGTGCTCTTATCAAGGATCAGAAGCTATAGTCTGCTGTCCGAAACGTACCTCGCAGCCGACACAGCAAGTATGGTCGAATAACAACAACAATAATTTTAACAACAATCAATTCTACCCGCAAGGGGGATTCACCAACCAAAACCAACAACAGAATCCGGTTAATCAAAATTTTCCGATTCAACAGCCGAATCAAATTTATCAACCGAATCAGGTGAAACAATTGATGGGCCGTAGACTTGACTAAAACACTACAAACAACTCAATTTCCGCAGGTTGCTCAAAATCAGAACCAGAATCGTCCAGAAGTCGTTCCCAGTCGCACGTCATCGTATTCACGAAAGAGTGAACAAAGTGAGTATGGTTCTGCTATCAGCAATCAATAGACCCTTACCAGGAGAGACAGAGTTTCTTCATGAATCCTTTCATTTTTAGAATGCGAAGAATATTCGAGACTAGCCTCCCACTCTGGTTCGTTTACATCACTGTCAATTTTGACCTCCACTCAAGAAGTGAATATTCCAACTTGTACCTATCCCACCGGACTGATTGTTGGCGGAGAAATCGCGAAGACAGGCGAATTTCCTCATATGGTAAACCTGCATACCTACACTAATTTTGAAAGCATCCGTTAATCACGTCAGCAGTTTCTTTGAATTTTGAGACCACCCTTCCCCGTATAACACTAGAAAATTCAGAGTCGGCAGTTTCTTTGCTATCTCAGATCCCCTCTACCCATACTGCCGACGTGATTTATGGTTGTCATCTTTGCATCACATTAACTAACAAAAAATTCAAATATTTCAATGAAAGGCGGTTGTTGGTTGGACAGCCAATGGCAAAGTGGACTGGAAATGCGGTGGTTCATTGATAAGTGAATATTTCGTCTTAACTGCTGCCCATTGTTCGGCTGTTGTCGGGTACTTGTTATACTTGTATAGAGGCTGTGCCATTATTTATGTTCATTTGTTTTCAGCATTCCACCGGACACTGTTCGATTAGGTGATCAAAATTTGGTACGACAAGATGACAATGCTCAGCCACAAGAATATCGGGTAGTGAGTGTGGTTGTGCATCCGGAGTACAGGCATTCGTCAAACTATTATGACATTGCTTTGCTTAGATTGAGTCCGCATGTTACGTAAGGATAATTTTTCAGCTTGTTGGGGTCAGGGGTCTGTGAACGAGAATAATTCGAAAATTTCAATTTAGATTCAATCGATTCATTCGACCAGCGTGTCTGTGGCAAAGTAACTATATTAATTCAACAAGAGTGATTGCTACCGGTTGGGGACAACTTGAATTTGGTTAGTTAGGATTTTCTATTCGTTTGATGTCCAATTTATGAAATGAATTCTGCATTTCATTAGCTGGAGAGCGATCGGACGATCTTCGGAAGGTGGCTCTCAACATTATTGATAACAGTCAATGCCAACAATTGTACGAAACAACAAAGAGACTGAAAAATGGAATTGTCAATTCACAAATGTGTGCCGGATACCTTGAGGGTGGAAAAGATACGTGCCAAGTAAGTTTTGCCCGGAATTGATTCATTTGGTGCACAGTTGATAGAATGAGCTTTTTATTTTTTTTTGTGATGCGAAGGGAGATTCAGGTGGTCCGATTTCAATAGTTACACCCAGAAATCAATGGTGAGATTGGAAAAATACGAAATTGATTATTGAAAGCGGTAACATAAATTTGCCATTTTCTAGCATTTTCCATATTATTGGCGTAACGTCCTTCGGCAAGGCTTGTGCAGCGGCAAATACAGCTGGAGTTTACACAAGGGTATCGTCGTATTTGGATTGGATTGAATCAAATGTGTGGTCTTAAGAAGTTGGGGGGGGGGTACGGTATTTTGTTTTGTCGACGAGAAATGGGGATGGAGATAATTTATTTTTGTTGGAACATAAGGTTTTATACTCAAACACTGACACATGACAGATTATTGTTATCCTTTTTTAATGAAATAAAAATAGACGACCAATAGTGTTACCATAGACCTATGTTTAATACAATTTTTCGCAACACAATCCCGAAAGAATCGTTCCAAGGACTCTCGCCGAATTTCACCTTTAGATAGCGATGCTACAACTCTTTGACGCACTCAGGAAATCGACCTTGGCTTACATGTGCTCCATTCTTTTGCTTAATTCGAAAACAAATTTCCGTGCCCCGATTGACCAACCACTGTAGCAACGACGAAAAAGCGACAAAATGCTACATTTATTGCAAATCGTCCGGTGAACATTCCTCAGTGTTGTTCTGTTTCCGGCAAATTATGGTTTTGTAGACGATACACAAAGATGGTAAGCACGAAGAGGATCTACGCAAGTGATGTTACAAAATAACTGACGTCCATGGGCCCCAAGGAATAATGGTGACTCTTTCCACTCTCTTTCGATTGTCATCACGAGAGATGTCAACTGGTTTCAACATTGACGGTATTTCATCGATTGGAAGACAGACATGCTAGCCGCCGATTTCGCCGTCGCCATGTAATTTTTAGGAAGAGCACGTTGGATTATATCTTTCAACGCTGGGTCCTGAAGAAACCTGGCAGCTTTGTTGAGTTGAGTGTTAACGAACAAAAAGAGAGAGAGGAAAAGAGATTTTGATATTGGATTGATGGCAACGATGTAATATCAATTAAAAATTTCGTTCTTTTTGACACTGTACTTAGCTTTGAACAAAAGACTTTTCGAAGTTCCATCCGTTAACACTGAGTTATCAAGAATCGTTTTCTGTATTTTTTTACCTTGAAACTTTTACTGGTAAATTATGGACCCCAGGAATCAGGTAGTCAAGTGATTTATTTGATTGTCGAATCCTCTGTGAACATTAGTTGATTATGATGAAGATTATTAGAAAGAAAGGAATTTCGCATGTTCAAATTACTCAACCGATGGGAAATAATCAACTCAATATTGACGAGTAAGATTGTTGCACTTACACTTACACTTAAGAGTGATATCGCGAAATCTTCGAACGACTTTGGGACATGAGGTCATTGATCAGGCCATGTTACCACTCATTCTTTTTGTTGGACTTTTGTGATGAAAACGTAGTACTACGTTTGGAAAAATTCGTCTTGTGGTTGGAGCTAGGAGGTGTTGAGTAAAGATCTGCTAGTAGGGTGTCAAAATCGTTTTCGACTTATAACTCGAGTAAATGAGAAATAGTTGGGAATGTTTTTATATTGGATTGTAGACCGTGCCAAGACGCTTAATTTGAATACATGCACCGTCGGTGTCATGTCGACCTAACGGAGATACTGGCCATTTTTGGTGAAACAACCCTTATTTTTGGAAGCCCATAGCCGGCTGCAGTGACCCTGTCCCGTACCATGATATATATGGAAAGTTAGGTCACCTCCTATAGTACCATCCCATAAAAAACATCCTTGGAAAAGTCTCACTGCATCAGTTGGTAATAACTTTAGAATGATACCTCACACGATATGTTTAGTTCAGAAGTGTAGGCTGTAGACATAATTGTCTTGCGAGGTGTCACTTTTCTCGCCTTCTGGTGAACCCTTGTTAAACCTATTTTTTAGAAAGTATTAAACAGTATTCAAATGCTGTAATTAGTAGTCTAGTAGTAATAACGTGTGGATAAAGTTGCTTTAGAGTTTCAGAGCAATTCATGTCAATTTGAAGTAGCAATTTGGTAACAGGTTGACAACTATCAAAGGAACCAACTTTCGACCTACTTCAGATTGACATAAATTGCTCTGAAACCCTAAAAACAACTTTCCGAATGATTTGTTGACCGCCTAGCTCCAACAACAAGACGAATTTTGCCAAACGTAGTACTACGTTTTAATCACAAAAGTCCAACAAAAAAAAATGAGTGGTAACATGGCCCGATCCATGACCCCATGCCCCAAAAAGTCTGATATCGTTCGACGTTCTCGCGATATATCACTCTTAAACAAAATATATGATATTAGATCGAATGTTTTGTTTAGTCTGCGTTCGTCAGAGAGTATTGGCACCACACTAGAGTTCGCCTCAGAATGATGTTCAATGGAACACACGTTATTTTGTTGTGGTAAGATTAAGATTCTAGCCGGGACCGCGACCGGACCCACCCTGAATATTCCAAAACATCCGGTTTTTCCTTGTTTTTTCATAAGTCTGTTTACTCACCCCGAAACGCCTGGCTGTAGACTAAGGTGGTTAAACATAAGTGTGGTGCGACCTATGAATCCAGTATCGCAATATAATATCAAAAATACCAATTCAAGATGTTGCACGAAAATAACGCACATTTGAATGGAGGGAATAGTTACAATATAAAAAGAAGAAAAACCGAGAAAGTGGTTAGCTTCTCTTCAGTTTAGAGGAAGGACAATATAAATACGTACAAACATACATTCATTAAATCATTTTTAAAACGACCTCACACTGAATATACCAATTTACAAATTAAGCATATAAATCGAACGCATTTCTGGAGTTTCTACACATTATATAGCCTAAAAGAGACATTTTTTCGTCGACGAAGAATACAAAAAAAAAAATTCCAAACCAAAATCCACTTGACACAAAAAAAAGACGGTTTCTCAAAATAGATTTGAAGTATATAAAATAAAATATCAATTTGACCCCATACTATGATTGCTTGACATTAATTTTCTAAATAGAAGGGATACATTATGGTGGAAAGAAAAAAGTGAATGAATTAACCACAAACCTAAAAATAGTCTACCACTCAACTGGAAATTTTATAGAAGAAACATCAAAACGAAGAGAAAAGAAATCTGTTTTGTCTGTCTCGAAATTAGCTGAGATGGATGGGTTTGATATTCTGTTAAATTCAATTTCAAATAAAATTGAAAAATGAAAAAATCGGCACTTGATTATATTTGACAATTTTGACAATTTAAAAGAAAATTGCAAGAGCACAAAACTGTTGATTCGTATAAATTGGGTGCATTACCACAACATAAAGTCGCTACCATTTGAATCTTAACGCGGTCACAAGTGGCTCATGTTATTTCTTTCCAAAGTAATAGGATATTACCTACCTGACTGGGCCGAAGGCTATGAATCCTACTATCCGAAACGAACACTAGGAAGTAGTTGGGTACCATATTCTACATTTTGAAACATCGATACCACATTATCTTCTTCGGTAATATTACTTCACTGAACAGGGCCGAAACTGAAGCACGCAGATAAACATACTTTCGTCTGATTCCGGTATTCGATTTTCCACGTAGAGGTCCATGGTAGTGCGAAAGGCTAAAAATAGTTCAGTTAATAGTAGAATTCTGAAATTCTGATTAGCATCGATATTCTGAGTTTGAAACGATTGACAGACCTGCAAAATTCCCACTACTTCTCCCTCATCCCTTTTTGAAGTTTTCGGTGCAGAGGTCACTTCTATGAATTCTTGCGACGCTACTACTGGATCAATTGAATAATGTCTCAATCGAGAGGGGAAAGTTCAAACTTTTTTTAGTGATAGAATAATTTTCCGATTTTCCATTTTCCCCATTGATTTTACGACTTTTCCTTAAGGGTAACTTGAAAATGTTAAGTTATAATGAAATACGTCCCAGAACCAAGTGGAAAATGAAACTTTGTTCAAAAGTATTGTTGAATATTATTAATGATAAATAATGGTTAAACGTTAAAGGATTACTGAGGTGGTAGTCATGGATTTACGTCCTTCTGGAGATATTGACTCCACCCCTTTCACCCCATTTTAACCTAACATCTCAAGCTACCCTTAAGGAAAAGTCGTAAAATCAATGAGGAAAATGGCAAATCGTAAAATTTTTCAATACCTAAAAAAAGTTTGAGTCTTCCTGTCTCGATTGAGGTATTATTCAATTGATTTGGTCCAGGAATTGTCTCGCAATAATTCATAGAGGTTACCTCTGGACCAAAAACTTCGAAAAGAGGTGGGGGGAGAAGGGGTGAGGATTTTTCAAGTCTGTCAATCGTTTTAAACTCAAAATATCGATGCTAGTCAGCGTGGTCCAAATTTCAGAATTCTTCTATTAACTGAACTATATTTAGCCTTTTGCACTACCATGGACCTCGTTGTGCGTTAAATTTACAGTTTCGAGGAAGACTGCCCTTTTCTTTATCCAAATTTGTGTATACAAACGAAAGAAATTGTCGTTTGTTTACGTTGAATGGAATTCATTAAACTTGTTCATAGGCAATTTCTCGTTCATAACCTGTTTTGGTGACATTTTAATGTTTAAAAACAAAAAGTTTTCTTTCCCGCCTGCGGAGAAGAGAGAAAACGTACTAAATCATTGATGGCTGCCAAATGAGTGGGCAGATGGATAAACTGAATGAACAGAGAGCACACAAAGCGATAAATTTACCGCCTGTAGTTTAGAAGTGAATATTTTGGGGGTCGAGTTGAATTCATACGAATGCCCAGATTACGAGAAAAGTTAGCATTTGGCGCTAAGCGAGCGAAGTCAAAAAATTGCTATAAATATGTTTCTTAGTCACTTTTTCTTCTGGAAGTATATGGGTTGCATCACGGCGCCGTACACTAACGTGATGCCGTGATCCATCGGCATATCTGTAGTCTTTCAGTTGAAATTGACGATATCAGTTTTACATTTCCTTCCTATAGTTGCTCTTGAGTTTCAAGTCTGTTTGAATGCTCACGAATAGAATCCAGTAATTGTCTGGTTCGTTCTTCCACATCGAAACGAGTGACAACAAAAGTGAAGATAAATGTAGTTTCCATATTCACTCTTTTATGAAGCATTCCAAAGATATTAGAATAGAAAACCGAGAAGAAAAATGTCTTCGACATATTTAAATGGAAACATTTTCCTAACACATTTCCAAGACCATGTTGAATGCACATATTACATCAACACACCCATCATTTCTAGCTTCATTAAATAGTAATTAGTTTTCGCTCCCTTACGAGAATAAATCAAATATTTTATTATTGGAGCTGCTTGCTTATACACCCATACTACACATATTTCTTGTTAAATATCGTGGCAGATTGAGCTGCGTTTACACACGCAATTAGTTTTCATTGTATACTAATAAATGACTATGTTTCGGAAAAGTTTTACACATTTTCCAACTCTGAATGTAATAAATTTTTCAAAGTTTAGATTAACCGTTGCAGCAATAATTTAAATTTTCTTGTAAATGTTTTGACGTTGGTGTGATGACATTTGGTAAGCTCTTTCCTCTCACTCTTTTTCATTTTCAACATTATTATGATATTATAATGCGGATCCCCCTTCATTTGAAACAACAAATAATAAACTATTTTCATTCAAAACGTATACACATAATTGTCGATCTAATTTAACGGAATGAATTAGAGAGTGTCTTAGCGCCACGCGTAACACAAATGGTGCTGTGGCGTTGAAAATTTTAGAAATTATACCTTTTGATTTACGGGTTTTTCTAATCGAAATTCATCGGAATCGAATCAAACGTTTGTGAGAAACACTTTCACAAAGCTATTAGGCTAATGAGGGTAAAGCCATTACGTTTGCGTGGTTTATTGGGTCGGTCGAAATCTAAAGGGGCTCTACTCAGTCTGATTTATTCTTGAAAGTATATATTCCCTTTATATCGTGATATTTTGTGAGACAATTTAAAACAATTCAGTCAATGCAACTGAACATTAAAGATTTAGAGGAAAAATGTTTCACCTGGATTTCAGGTAGGTGTCTGATGCTAAGGTTCATACAAAATTCGTGTTTAATTGAGAATTCAATTTACCTATGAGGATAAATGACATCCACTGTTCTTCCATGTTTTTGAACCCTCTCCCTATCGTCAGGTTTCGCCTATACCTTTAATTTATCCGTGTCACACTTCGCCAGACCCTCAATTCCCCCACTTGGCACAAAAAACATCAGCAACACAACATCTAGTCCAAGTTCGTTAGCAAGACAAAAACAGACCAATTGAACTATTACATTCGCCAATGTTTTGTTGGTTTGGATACCAGCACGCTTCATTGCAATTTCCAAAGCCGGATTGAAGAGTACGCAAGACAGATTAAATCTAAGTCAACTGAAGTTTTTATAGGATAGGAAAATTCTTCGTGATAATAAAGAAGTCACTCACGGGCAGCAATAAGTGGCCACCCTCTCACTTCTACAAGTCACCGAAAGTGAAACTACTGCAAAGCACGCTGTATCATGACTTTGTGACTACTGTAAAACCAGCGTATGTTGACCACCTGCGTAAGGTGACCAGTTTTTTTAGTCCCAATAAGAGGTGTGCGCCGCCGAATTGGGCCGGCGTGCTGCCGGCTGAACACTTACAGCCGAGCGCCGCCGCCGATCGGAAAAAAATCGTCAGCCGCCGACCATTTGTATCGGCGGGAAAACAGAAACCTAATGTATTCCACTTAGTCAACAAAATTTTTTTAAACGTTCGTCAAGAAGGCACTGAACAAAGAAAAACAGGTCACTCCGTAAATTGCGAGGGGTTTCTCACTCACCCAAATGGTGTGTAATCATTTCCTTATTTACTTGGTATTTCCTCGTATATTTACCCA
>JANTFA010159227.1:0-10490 GCA_026413405.1 Phytosciara flavipes
CATATTTTAGAGATGAGTGGTCTAATTAAAGTTTGTTTTTGTAGCCACTGATGATGACTCTGATGTAGAGTCGAAATATATCTGGCTTTAAAGAAGAATACACTGAGCTACTCCGAGTTTCATTCAAAATTCTAGTGAAAACCCTTTCCCTCCCTTGTAAAGTGAAATGCCATACTTTAGAAGTGAAATAATTCGGGCTGAAGCCCTCGGATACTTTTATTCATCTGGATACGAAATATCACATTCCTTCACTGGTATAGTAATCTACTATTTCCTAACGCATGCCAAGAGGCTTTTTAGAGAATGAGAGGTTTGTAGCACGAGTCGGAGGCGAGTTCTGAAGGCGTAGCATAAGCTGGGATGCGAACAATGTTTTAATCGTTGTACCATGCGTAAAGTTGTCATTGCATGTGCATGTACCCCCACGGAATGTTGTCGTTACATACATGTTCGAGCCCTCAACCACTTTCCGCATCGGAACCAATTCATAATTTCGGATCAATTTATGAGACTGGCAAAGTCACTTGTTTGTTTTAAGTTTTCAAATGCTATTGTTAGGAGACGCTATAGTAAGCTGTAAGATGTGACGAGATGTGGTAGAGTCGATTTGCTTTGAAGTGTCAGATCTCTTCACATCTCACCTATCATAAGTCGCAAGCTCGACAGCTTTGCAGCTATATGGAATATATAACTACTCGGGCAAGCCCTCCGTGTACGTACATGTCTCATTATAGCTTGATATACTTAGCTGTAATCTACAGATAGCACGTCAGAGTTGACGGGAATGGCTTTTGATGAAGACGTCCTAAAGCTTCCTGTTTTTAGAACGAAAATCGAAACTTATGACAACATAAAAAAAACGATGACCTTCGACTAGTTCTGTCTTAGATAGTAAAATCAATGAAGTAAAAGATTTGTACGATCATAATGACTCGAGGCGTAAGTAGCCACAGATTTGTTGATAATACGACGTCGCACCTGCCGACTGCTTGTAAAATATTTCAAAATCGGGAAGCCATCGAAGTAATGACTTATGTCCCATAGTAAATCGAGCCTATTTTATCAAAATATCAGAACTTCTACAAATCTATTATGAGAATCCTCAGAGCTACAAAAACACAGAGCCGTGGCTTATGTATCTGCAATGTGTTACAATATAATACCACCCATGTTTGTTTTATGACAACACTATCAGCTTAATTGATAGTGTTTATTACATCAATCCAATTGACCATGTATGTAATAATCGAGTTTAACATAATCTAAAGATACGTGAACCGCTTTTGCATGAAGTGGCCATCAAAAAAAAAAATTTCATTAAAAAAGCATTCAATTCAAACACCTCACTGAGGTTCAGTCAGTGTCGTCGAGAGCGTTATATCTACAGCATTATACGTATGTCTTTATTGAACAAAAGTGTGTCGCCGAGTTTTGATCGCACAAGTAAATAAATTTTTCGCGTCGTTCGTGTGGGTTAATACAATCTGTGTCTAAATAATGACGCTAAATATTTACGCAACAACGATTTTTTTAATCGGAACGAGCTTAATTTGCGTATCGGTTAGTAATGGTTCTTAATAGACATCGTAAAATGACGTCAGCTAATGCAAAAATGTATTTGAAAAAAACAAGACGACCGAACTAATCGTCAAACAAGATTACTTAGCTCTACTCTTTGATCTTTATTTTAACCTGAGATTAAATTGCACGTGATAGAAATCTGATTTTATTGCATAGCAATAAATCAACTCAATTTACGATCGATTGACATTGCCATTTAAATTCATAAAACTTTTTTGTTTTCATTTCCTAGTCACAACAACAAAGAACATTCCGTGTTGACCATCAAAATAACAAATTTCTATTAGACGGAAAAGATTTCCAATATGTGTCCGGTTCATATCACTACTTTCGCACCGTACCGGAAGTGTGGCCAGCTCGGCTTCGAACTATGAAACAGACAGGACTAAATGTTCTTGACACATACATTGAATGGGCATTCCACAATCCACAAGACGGTGTATATGATTTCAGTGGAATGGCGAATGTAACTCATTTCTTGGATATAGCTGCAGCTGAGGGATTTCTAGTCATTTTACGACCAGGGCCTTACATATGCGCCGAACGAGATAATGTAATGGAAATTGAAGAATTTTCACAATTTTCATATTTTATATTGGTCATCCTATTGACTGTAGGGTGGCTTGCCGTATTGGTTGTTCACTAAATACCCGAACATAAAAGTCAGGACTGTAGACGAAAATTATCTCAAGGAAGTGGAAATTTGGTATGCAAATATGAATCCACATCAAAAGCCGGCTCAGCTATTCACAACTTTGGAACAATTGCCACTGAAGGTAGTTAACGGTTCGCCAGGTAATTCTTTGAGGAACGTTTGATGACATACATTTTGCTAACATGAAAAATTTTGCCGACACCACAGGGTTCATCAACTTGTGTGATGCGTTAAATGGATGGCAACTGGTACGCGAATTGAAGAAAGCCCTAAACCTACCGGCTGCTACGAGTTTCAAGCACGTTTCACCAGCAGGAGCTGCTGTTGGCAATCCTTTATCCATTGAACAAGCGAAACTATGTATGGTCGATGACATTTTCGATATTTTAACACCGCTCGCAACTGCTTATGCGCGCGCTCGAGGCGCAGACCGAATGTCGTCATTTGGCGATTTCATTGCACTGTCAGATGTATGCGATGTTGCAACGGCTAAAATTATTTCACGAGAAGTGTCCGATGGCGTTATAGCACCTGGATACACCCCAGATGCACTGGAATTGCTGAAGAAGAAAAAGAACGGATCGTACTGCGTCTTACAGGTTTGCCTACTTCATTGAGCCCGTCATTACCTCTGTTTTTCATAATCTCATTACAGATCGATGAAAACTACGAACCTAGTCCAATCGAACGAAAAACCTTGTTCGGACTGCAGATGGAGCAAAAACGTAACGATTGTCTGATCAACAAAGATCTGTTCTCATCGATTGTATCGAAAGAACAAAACCTACCGCAATCTGCCGTAAGGGATTTGATTGTTGCGACCATTGCACTGAAATACACTCAAAGTAATTCGGTGTGCTTTGCACGAGATGGTCAAGTAGTCGGCATTGGAGCTGGTCAACAATCACGAATTCACTGCACAAGATTGGCTGGAGACAAGGCAGACAATTGGTGGGACTTTGTTGTTCGACTGTGATTGATAGGGTCCGATCTCTAATTTTTCGACTTTTGTTTCAGGTGGTTAAGACAACATCCCAGAGTTACATCGATGAAGTTTAAAAAAGGAGTCAAGCGAGCGGAAATATCCAATGCAATCGATAATTATGTCAACGGAACCGTGGGAAAGGATATGCCGCTGGACTTCTTCAAGTCGATGTGAGTTTTGCGGTTGTTTTTCGAAAAACTCGTAACTCAAAATTTCCTTCCCACAAACCTTAGGTACGACGAGATTCCCGCATTCTTGACAGACGCGGAAAAACTCGAGTGGAGCAAGAAATTGTCCAAAGTTGCTCTAGCATCGGATGCTTTCTTCCCATTCCGTGATAACATCGACCGAGCAAAAATGGTTTGTTCATTGACTAATAGATCCAATGTGACGGTAAACTTTATGTAATGATTCGACTATTCCATTGCAGAGCGGCGTGTCATACATTGGAAGCCCATCAGGATCGACAAACGATGCTGATGTGATAAATGCGTGCAACGACCATGGAATCGTATTGGCTCACACGAATCTTAGGCTGTTCCATCATTAGAGAAGGACGGTCGGCTATAAAGCGTTTAATTCAATGGAATATATCGTTGGTGGGAAGAAGAATTCAATTGAAAATTAGGCGGAACAACCGCACAATGTTTGAAGCAAATAAATTTTCTTATTTGTATGGAAAAAGGTGTTGTGTTTTGATGTACCATCAGCTCGTTCCCTTACATCATCACTTCTTATGGACATAACAGTTACGACAATGCAGCTTTAAAGAAGTCTAGGGTTTGCAATCAACTTTAACTTGAAATTTTGGCCGTACTGCTCAATCATTTGAGTGCCATTGTTGTCCCTAGTACACGAGCAGCTATCGAAAGAAATGTTCAAAAAATTGGACGGCTGGACCCTGGGAATGGGGAACTGGAAGTCCAACTTTGAGTTTCGTTGGTAGTATATCGAGCGCCTCGGGACAATACATTTTCGTATTCGTCGACCAGTTCGGGGAGGGTGACATTCACAAATTGCGCATAAACTTCCGATCCCATTATTTCCATTCCAAAATGTACGGAGAAAATTCGCCCTATAGAGCTTGCGTGTGACTTGTGAATGGCCCCTTAGCTTAACAAAATGAAAGAAAGAAATTGGGAAAGTCGTACTTACCTTACTAGGGATTCGATGTTTCTCTGTTTTCGGTTAAATTGAGGGACTTGCTGCACTGGCGGGAATATTAATAAGGCAATTTTCTTGACTTCTATTTTTACCAAATTATAATTCAAATAAGCAACATAAACCGAACAAATTTCATTTCATCAGTTGGTTCATACGACCATAAGCCGCGGTGCAATATTCATTGACATCAGCTCTTGGAACAGAAGTTTGGCTGCGTATGGAAGTCTTACCTGCGAAATCTGAAAACGAAAAATTTATTCAGCAAAACAAAAATCCAAACGAAACGCCGAACCGCGCCGCGGTCACATACCTGAGTCTTATTCTTGCATCCTTTGCACTCGAACGTGTTATTCCGTAGATTGGCAATGGCAATCAAACCGCAAAAGTTGCAAATATGAACGCGATACGGATCGGACACTTCGAACAGACGTTCGCGCAGAAATTGTGCGGCTCCGTGGGAAATTTGACAATCACGTTCCATCTCGCCGAAACGCAGACCGCCGTCACGAGCTCTGCCCTCCATGGGCTGTCGAACCAAAATTTGTACCGGTCCACGGGCACGCGAATGAATCTTGTCGTCGACCATGTGTTTCAAACGTTGATAGTATGTGGGACCCAAGAACACCTGAGCATTGATCTTGCGTCCGGTATGTCCGTTATACATGACCTCATTTCCACGCAAATGATAACCGTATTCTTGCAAGAACGTTGAGATTTTTTGCACGTTTACGGCATCGTTAAATGGCGTTGCATCACCAATTTCGCCCTTGTTTGAACCGAGTTTACCTGCGTACGACAAATCAAAACACCGTCGCTATAGAATCATGACGAATTACAGTCGGTAATTTCTTACCTTGCAAGCATTCAATTAAATGGCCAATTGTCATCCGAGACGGAATGGCATGGGGATTGATGATGATGTCGGGCGTTAGGCCCTCACACGTGAACGGCATGTCCTCGTGACGATACTGAATACCGCAAGTACCCTTTTGTCCGTGCCGAGACGCAAACTTATCGCCAATTTGTGGTATACGCACCGAACGAACGCGAATCTTACAAAATTTGTAGCCTTCACTGTTTAGCGTCAACATGACCTGGTCAACGATACCAGTTTCTGAATTACGCAGGAATGTCGATGCATCTCGCTTGGAAAATCGTTTGGTCGTTCCATCGAGCTAAAAATTGAATTTTTTCCGACGGTCAAAGGATTGACGAACGTAATGTTGCATTGATTCTTACCTCATCATCGTTCTCGGGTAATGTGATTGTTTTGCCAATGACCACATCGTCACCAGACACACGAATACCGGGCGCAATGATGCCATCATCGTCCAGTTTGTCATACAACGCATTTCTCATTCCCTGACAAGTCTGCCGATTTGGCTTCTCGAATTGTTCCTCCTGGTCACCAATTCGTTTATTCTCTGCATCTTTGTATGATCGGTAGAACACAGACCGGAAGAAACCTCGCTCGACAGCCGACGCGTTTAAGATGACACTGTCTTCCTAGTTGGCAAAGAAAAGAGCGGTACAGTGTTGCATTGCTAGGGCGAATTTTTTTCTTCAATTTAAAAAATGGCAAACCTGATTGTATCCCGTGTAGCAAAGAATAGCAACGATCGAATTGATGCCGGCAGGTAACTCTCTGAATCGAAGATACTCCATGGATCGGGTTGTGACCAACGGTTTCATCGGATAATACAGAACGTGGGCTAGTGTGTCCATCCGAACGTGGAAGTTGGTAATGTAAACACCCATGGCTTGTTTACCCATAGCACTTTGGTAGGTGTTACGCGGACTCTGATTATGATCGGGGAATGGAATAATCGAAGCACAGACGCCCAGAATCATGGCCGGATGGATTTCGCAATGCGTATAGGTCGTACAGTATGCATACTCTTTGTCCTGTTTCAAATCGTACGGTGACATCGCAATCATGACAGTTTCTTCTTCCAACGTGTCAATGTATTCAACGACACCGGACGCCACCAACACTTGCCAACCGTAATTGTTGTAGTCACGCTCCTTCAACATTTCAATGTGAGTTTTCTTCAGCAGCAAATTGCTATTCTCAACAATCAACAGCGGTCGACAAATGCGCCCAGCATCGGTGTATATCCGAATTTCTCTGTCACGAATGTCGCGAATCATGGATACTTCTGACACAATGATGTCCATCTGACGTCTCAACTTCCGTAATGTGGCCATCAACTGTTCGGGATCTCGATGTATGCCCACCCAGCAACCATTTACGAAGATTTTCGTTGCATCAGCGATGGCAGATGGGGCAATTTCTTCTAAATTCTCCATCGACCACTCTTCCAAGAACTCCAAAATCGGAGATGGCTGAGACCCGACGGAAATGTAGGCCATCAGTGCCAGATTTTTTACCAGACCTACAGCGGCTCCTTCTGGCGTTTCGGCTGGACAAATCATGCCCCACAATGTGTTGTGCAATTGACGTGGTTTGGCTAGCTTACCATCGCGACCAATCGGTGAGTTTACGCGCCGCAAATGCGATAATGTTGAAGCGAACGTCAATCTGTTCAATACCTGAGACACACCGGCTCTTGCTTGATGGGCTTTCTTTTGATCGCCCCAATTACCCGTAGCCAACGAATATCGCAGTCCGTCGGTAATGATTTTCGTTTTGATTGCCAATTCCAAATTGAAATCCTTTCCACGATCGATGAACTTCTGTGCATACATCCGGACCTCCTTCATCAGGTTCTTGAACAATCCACGGAACAAAAATGCCAACAATGGACCGGCCAAATCCAATCGCTTGTTGCCGTAGTGATCACGATCGTCCAGTTCACGTCTACCGAGAGCAGCTAACAGTAGTCGGTGCACCATGTAGCCGAGGAAATAGGCCTTCTTCGTTTCACAGAAATCGGAAACGCCGACATGAGGCAACATTTCCTTTTGCAGAATTTCTTTGGCATATTTGATACGTTTGTCTTTGGTGACACCGGGCCGGGCACCTCTGGCACCAATGAAATTCAATGCAACATTTTGTTCTTGTACCACAAACGCTTCGTCCAGAGACGGTTTGACCATTTCCATCATTTCCGGATCGTCGAAATCGTAAATAATGTGCTCCAGGATGTCACGATCGGCCACGAAGCCGAGCGCACGGAATACAATCATGATGGGAATTTCCTGTTTAATGTACGGCAATATAGCGATGATTCGTTGACCGATGGCTGACTTCTTCAAACTTTGTCCACCACGAGCCATCATGTTCACCCATAGCGTGGATGTGGGCCGGGAACTATGCTCCAAACACGATCGAATTTCCGACTTGTACGCATATTTACCGTCTTTCATACTGAACACATACACTGTGTTCGTAGCCATTTTCTCCTGCGCAATCAGCACCTTCTCCGAACCGTTGATGATGAAATAACCGCCCGGATCCAATGGACATTCATTCAATTCAGTCAAATCACGATCGGTCAACTGGCTCAGCAAACAATATGTCGATCTCAACATGATCGGAATTTTACCGATAAATGTCTTTTGATGCTGAGTTTCGACTGGTTCTTGACCTTCGACAATTTTTGTTTTTGTAATATCCACATAGAGTGGTGCTGAATATGTAAGGTTCCGTAGACGGGCTTCGTTCGGCATCATTGGACTGGGTGAGCCATCCTTTTCCCAATGTGTCGGTTTTGATAAGTAAATCTGATCGAATTTCAGCAGGAATCGAGGCTGTTCACGTCACAAAGATAGATGGAATTAGAATGACTGTGTGGAATTCAATTAATTTGTTCAACCTACCGGCGTTTCAATTTCTCCCGAAGTATGTTGAGCCTCTGCCTGCAAATCAATAGCTGGAGAATCTTCGACGATACGTTGAACGGACATCTACAGAGCGGAAAATTTTTTTTTCTTTTTTCTTTTCTTTTGTGACAATAAACTCACCTGAATGAATTCGTCGAAACTATCCAACTGCTGCCGCACCAGACCTTTCTCATCGAAATATGCATTTATAACAATCCAACAAGCTTCCTGCCACAACTCGTGAGAAATATCCTCCGCATCTTCTTCCTCGAAATTGTCTGTAAAATTTAGAAGGACAAATTCAACTTATCTGGAAGTGTACAAATTCATGGTGTCAATAATTTAATTATGGAAGCTATCGATGTTGATTTAAATAATTAAATTGAATGCTGAGTTTTCAGAGAAACACATAGATACACATCAAAAAAGCACACGCCACTGAAAAATGCAAGATATTTCCATCCATTTCATTAAACATTGAAAGTAAAATCGAAAAAACCGGAAACATGCCTTCCATATCTACATATGGCTAATTCTATGACCTGTCTCGTGACTAACGAAATTGGGTCTTGAAATAGCTCGGAATCGGTTTTAAGAGCAACCTTCATCGAGCCTTAGCTGCTATACTAGTGATCCGCTTTCGAATGAACCAAACATGCTCTAAGAAAATGTCAATGAATTTCTAGATATTTCGGTTCAAAGTTTGTTAGTTATGGGACATGGTCATGGATTACTATGTTTAACTGTTAGAGAATAGAGAATTATAGGAATCGACAAATTGAATTTTCTCAGATTGATTGCATTGCTCGGTTAGAGCACTACATTTATAGTTATCCGTTGTGTATGCTTACTGATAGTAGCATAAACATCGCATTCAGAACGCATAGTGTAAATTGGATTGAACGGTAGCGGTTCTCACTGAGGTTCATGCAGTTATCTCCATATCTATCTATATTCACACTGCGTAAGCCGGCGGACGACGTTGTGCTAGGCAGCTATGGACTGTAACCCACAAGATAAACGAAAAATTGGTTGACCGAAAATTGCATGTCATTGCTGAAGCAAAAACGATTGGAAAAATCTGGAACGAATCAAAATTCCCAGTGAAAAACCGAATCAGATGGAAGAATTTTGTGGACTTCATATGCTCCCTCAGTGGAGTTCTGAAGTAAGATGAAAATGATGTATTTTCATTGTAAATCAATGCAAACATTCGATGTTTTGAATCATTTTATCGCATTCGCGCAATGTTATGACGTCAACATTATATCCCTTGAGGCTTAAATCAAACATTACATTGAATTTTCAGGTTTTCAGGTTGTCGGTTTTTTATTGCTCAACAGAATGTCGTTTTACTAAAGATCATCAAAATGCCGAGGGGTTGTTTAGCCAGCATAATTTACTATTATCCATTGATTACGTTTAGTAACTGACTTGCGATATTTGACCGTGTAAATCACTTGGTAATCAATGTTTATTCTTAATCTCTTGTTGATCCAAGATGGTGGGTTGGCAAAATGCATGGAAGATTTAGGTTTTATCCAGTTCTTTAACCAGCGTTATAATAGTACCACTCTTTCAGTTCCCCTTTTTTTCGCAAAAGAAAATAGTGGAACTATCTTCACGACGCGTACATGCAGAGCTATAATATTCTCACTTTTTATTTCCAATTTCCTTCCACAAGTGGAACAATTATAAGGTTGCACATGTGCAGCGTTACAGTAGTATCACACTTTCAGTTCCACTTTTTCCATATTACGAAAAACAAGTGGAACTAAAAGTGTGGCACGCTGGTGTTGTGCTTTGCGACTTTGCAAATCGTTTTCTTGTATATAGAAGTCGCACAGTTCTACATCAAGTGCTAATAAATCGAAAACGAGCATAACAGTAGCACTGATACTAGCATGAACATATAAGAAATGAGGCTTATGCATGTATGCAAATTTTGAGGCTTTTTGAAATTCCATGTAAGAGTGTTCATAGACTAGTCTATTTCAGAGAGTCGGGGACTGACGTTTGTACTCTCCGGGGACTAACGTTTATTATCTCGGGGGAATGACGTTTAATCGGTATTCACAAAATTTTGCATTTGTGTTTGTTTTTAATAAATTCGACAGTTAATACATATATACCGTAACTGTAAGATTTCGCTCACTCTCCGAAATGAACTAGCTTATGCTAGTAAGCAGAGCTATGACATAATGCATTGAGCTCTATTCCCATGCTCGACAAAAAAGATTTCGATTGAAGAAAAAAAACTCGATAACTGAAACTATAAAATTCGATTTCTTGTTTGTGTTCGATACAAAGGAAAATTCT
>JANTFA010159238.1:0-10489 GCA_026413405.1 Phytosciara flavipes
TGAAATTAAACGATCTGCCTATGCTCCCTCGCGAAGTAAGGACGTTTTTATCGAATATAAATCCTCTTTATGAATCCAAGCATGAAAAAAGCTTTAGCCACGATGGCTCTCAGGTCACATGCATGCTGAAGCAAAGATTTCTCGAGATAATGAAACCTAGATCACGGTATTCTCCCCAAATGTCCACCATATTTTGAGACTCTTAGGCCCTAGATTCTAGATTCTTGTTCATTGACAACAGATCATTTCGCCGTATTTTGTTGTAATCTTCCACAAACGGCAATCATATCAACTGCATTGAGTCTATTACTTCATTTGACAAAATCAATTTTCGAAGTTTTGACTTCAAATCTTTTACTTCAATTCTATGGGCATGTATTTTGCAATAAAAGACCAACAATAAATCGGACATTTTCATTTATTTTTTGTCGTCCTCATCGATAACAGATGTGTCACGTGTAACGTGTTATGTAACGTGGATTATGTTTCTTCATTCCTTTTTGGTTTCTAGCCTTGTCTTAAGATCTACTCCTTGGTGCAAATATAATTGTCGAAACAACAAAGACAATGCTTATAATCCAATCCGATTCATTCGTTCAACTATGGTTACATTAAATAAACTCGGATTTGATGCGGTTTGTTTTTGCCTCTATTTCCATAAAGCAAATTTCGAAATTTACATTTCTGAAAAGTCTTAAACAAAAAATGGTTTTGTTTTTAATTACTGTGTGACATCTTCATTCTATTCATAATTTGTAGCAGCATACTATTAACATAAGAATAACCTACATAATTTGTACAGTTTCTGATTGAGTCATTTTGATGTTTTGTTTCGTGTCATACTTATATCATCTCTACTCTGGTGGTGTTTCATATCGCTGCTGCTGGTGTGTGTACAAGAAAAAAATATTTTTTCTAGTTTTTCTTTTTCATTGTTACTAATCCACGGTATCTACTCTTGTTTTTACAACGAATATATTTTAACAACTCGGTGTTGTTATTATCTGCCTTAATTTCAAACAGACGATTAAAATTCACAGAAAAACTTACGTGAGAACTATTTTATTTCGAACAAAAATAGCGACAGAGAATCCTCATTTTTTATTACAATGAAACTGTTACGAAGTTTAAATATTTGTTTTTCAGCTGAAAAAAAAATGAAGAAAAGAAAAGAAATGAAGCAGCGACACAAGACACACAAGCAAAGCAAAAACTAGATTTTCTTATTATTTAAAAAAAATTAATGTGTTCAGCTCAGACATGTGTTGTACGAATGGGAGCATCTTCTTCCTCAATATTTGTATAACAATTGAGTTCCGACGATAAATTTCTTCTTCTACTATCATACATTTATCGATGTTAACGATGGGCATGCCAAATGTAGCAAACAGTTTATTTTTCTTGCACCATATTCCAGGTGGCACGTTTCGGTAACATGGTGCGGTTATTAAGTTATAAATCCAAGATTGTTATGGTAGAAGCTGTAACATCGAAATCTACAGCTAAATTGGCAAAATTCCATATTTTTTTTGGATTTCAGACCAGTTAGTAGCTTCTTAGATTGTTTTTCTGTTACCGAGAGTCAACATGCCGATGGTCAAAATGGCTCTGCTACGATTCCAAACATTTCAGCGTTTTGTGAAGTTTAACAGAAGCCTTTCTACTGACGAAACACAATTTGTAAAAACTGTAACCTTCAACTGGTCAAATTCTTGTAACTTTTTCAACTCATCAAACTTTTGCTATAGAGAACGGAGAGTTCACTGATCTTAATTCACGATGAGAAGGAAAATGGCATTTAAAGTGTTCGATCAAATTGTTGCAGTGATAAGAAAATGAACGTCCAATATGTTGAACTGTACTACCGGAAGCCATCACTCTGCCTTACTTCAGACTTCAGATACGTATGTCTGCTATCCGTGTGACGTGTACATCATACACGTTGATGTTTTTATACGACCGATCACGAATAGTCACGAGCAGTATGTTTAATTGAACATGTCGCACTGTTTGAGTAAAGCCCCGACATTCAAAAATGTCTTTGGCACACTAACATTAAGATGAGAACAGATTGGGTGGGACTCCAAAGTCTCAGTACCTCGGTCTGATGGAACTGTTGTGAAGCTCACAGTCTACCAACATGCTTTTGTACTACTCGAGGACGTATTTTAGGTGAATGCTTTGTGTGGAGCTATATTGAACTATAAAGTTGCCCAGGAAATTTTTACGTTCAATACCTCCGTATCTGTCGCAGTTCGGTATAGCCTTGAATTGTCAGGTTTCAAGTGATAATTTAGCGAACTGTGGCCCGTTAGGATGTCTGTTAGTCTCTTCATATTACTTCTACTGAGAAGGCGGAAGTGATTCGAGAATTTTGGCCACATGGCTAGGCAGTTTCCACCTTGAATGGTTTTGCTTTCCATTGCTTTAAAAGGGAGTAAAGCGTTGAAAGTTGAACTGGGATTCCCGGTTTTAGTCCAAATAGTATGGAATTCTCGACGCCAAATTCGGAAGCTCGTCTGCCGTTTCGTTACCTACTAAGCCAATGTGACCGGGAACTCAAGTGAGACGAAGCTACCACTGTTTAGCCAGTAACTCTAACGCATCTCTAGGGCTAGAGACGATGAAAATTCATTATTGGCCAGAGGTTCCATCGCCGTCTGGCTAGCAATGAAAATAGTTATTAGACATAACTTCTGAGTAGCTACTATCTATAGCTATCCTACGAAATTCCAATTTCTAACAATCATATTTGCAGCTGAGCTATTTCCCAACTCAACTAACCAAAAAATTTACTTTTTCGTTTTGACCTGTAGAACGGACCTAGCGGTAAAAAATATTCAGTGGCTGCCTTTACCACTTCCTTTCAAAAATGAACAAAACAATTTACTAGTAACTGAAACAAATACTCGGAATATAATTTACCAACAAGGTTCCTCATACAGTCGTCCGTCATTTCGGTCTAGACAGGCCACATAAATGAATGAATTAAAAATTATAATTTGATGAGTTCAAACCGAGAGTAATTTGCCATTCCATTTTAAGTGCTTTTTATAATAATATGTCCACCGATTGTTCGGAAAAATTAAAATTTTTTCTCTCTTCTCCAAAAAAAAAAAACAAGACAAAAAAGTGATGCAAAATTCATAATTAATAAAAACTGAATTTGCATACAATCTGTCATTATGTGAACGTGATCCGTGTCATAATCAGAAATATGCAAAGAGGAAAAATTATAATTTTTTCGTTGCTCCAATTGAACTGATCGCATTTCATATAAAAAAAAATGTTTATCGTTGAAAAATTACACCACCCATTGTTACCGGTATGCCTCTTTTGTTTATTGCAGAACTCCAGGTAAAAGAAATAAAAATTTGGAAAATAAAATTTTAATTGGGAACATTAGAGAGAACTGATTAAGCTAATGACGTGTGATTTAGGTTCAATGAAACGTACTAAACACACACTATGCTTAATGCGCATAAACGTTTTGATAATTACATTGAAAATAGTATTTTATGCAACGAGTTGCGAAAAGTGGTACTTTTTGTCACTGGATGTGATGTTATCAAACGAGCCAATCTTAAGAGAGTTTTACAACCACATTGTGTGACAAAAAGTACCACTTTCTGCAACTTGTTGCACACAACGTTTTCTACAACCAGCTGCGAAGAGTGGACTTTTGAAATACTGAACGTAGCCCTCACCATAACCACTCTATGAACGATATCGTAGACGCTTCAAAAATTGGTTCAATCTATCTCAATAGCCGAATGGTTAATGGTGTTGATCGATAAATTTTCAGCTTTGGTGTCGGGGGTTCGAGGTTCGGTCGAGGCAGAACTTGTATTTACGGTTAATGCTTTAAAAGAAGTGACAAGAAGTATTTTATGAAAATCCATTTCGTCACTAGTGATGAAAAGTAGCAACTTTTCGTAACTAGTGACAAAAATTGAAGGAATCAGTGATAAAATCACCCATCACACATAGCCCCAATGATGCATTAAAAAGGTTCACTTTCCGCAGCGCCGTTACAGAAAATACTTTTGTGTTGACGGTGAACAGAAGTGATATACGACTCTAAGCTGAGTGTAATGCATCTAAATGAAGGTATGTAAACGTCGCAAAACTGCAGCAACGCAGTTTAAATAGTACAAAAGTTGATAAATATTTTTCAATTAATGTCTTGGCGGGGTATAAATGAACTATTAATTGCTGTTAAAACTGCATTCACCGGTGTAATCGAACAATCAACTCATTCGATCAACACCAAGCCAAAAGTGAATCTGGAAATGCAATTAAAATGTACGATTTCTTGCGATTGTAAGATTTAGAGAAAACATCCCAAACGAAAACATTAAATTTAATTGTGCCTTTCACAGTTTTCGTATATACCACATTTTAATGTTTAATTACACACCATCAACATTAAACACACTAACTAACAGTAAACGCTGAAACATTTAATCATGGCTTCGGAATCGTGTAGTTACTCAGTGCTGTACGTACATGCGTTTGAAACATAATTTTACAGAAAATTATGTTTTCATCGCCAGTAGAGAAACAAATATCTATTTTGAAAAGTTAAACGAGATTCGAGGCGATATGGTTTGAGTTTTAATATTGTCGATGAAATATGGAGGAGTTGCCATTTCTGAAACGACACTATATTCATCAAATCTGTTACTTCGTTTGTTTGAAGCATTTCGATTTGTTCTATTCGAGTTCAGTTAGGTACTTCATTTGTTAAAACATAAATTTTTGTATATAAAGGAATGCTGTACCGAGTCAATCGCTCATTACTGTCATCATTGTCGATAACAGATGGTTACCCTGAAGGAATGTGTCCCGAGTCTGAATCGCTCAATGTGGTAGAAGTTATGGAAAATAATTTTGCCTAGATATCTCCTAACAGTGTTAAACACTCAAGTTATGCAGAATAAAAATATCGAAAAATAGTGGACGTCATTTATGGACATTTCTTTACTTAATTACTGAAAAGATATGGCAGGCAGAGCGGTGGTGGAGCTGTCTAAGAAGAGAATTAGAACACACTCAAATGTACTTTTCGTAGTTGTCGTGATGAAATAGTTATTTGGATCAGAAGGAACGAAGAAAATAAATTCACAGTATGCATGCAGCGTCATCATGCATGTCGCACGTTATAGTTCGTACATGCCCCAAGTATAGTACCAAAATATTTCGATCAGTATAGACAAAGCACCTAGCAGGATAATAGAATTTTGCTTATGTCGAAGAAGGTAGTATTTTCTATGAGCTACAACTCACGGTGAAATTCTAATCTGCTAGGTGCTTTGGTATACAAGGTCGTTAGTAACTGTCATTTAGTCAGGTGGGCGAAAGCCTGCTGATGGATTGCGCCTTTTTTCTTCAAATTATTAATCTTGTGGTTTGTTATCGAGTGGGTAACCACTGGCTAAAAATCTGTCCCAACAATTCCACTTCCACTATTAAATTCCAAAAATTCCATCGATCTATCCCGAAAATTCCACCATTCGTTACACCCTCGCTTGTTATTGTGTTCTTATCGTCTTCACATTCTAGAATTGTCCGATTTACCTCGAAATCTATAACTTCCCGAGATTCATGAATGTTGATAGTAATAAGTCACTGACTATAACGATTTCTTTGCTGATGAAGAGTGCCTATTTCTGACTAGTCCTTCACATACTAATAAATCGTTGATATTTGAGTGCACACAAGCTTCCGATATTCATGAAAGAGTGTTGTCGGTATAGTGTTGCGCCACACATCTTTAAATGTGTGAAATTATGCAAAAACATTGAGAAGTTGAATGGAGATAAAATACCAATCTTCCATTCGGAATTTTTTCTCTTCTACTAATTCCACAGATCCAAATTGATTGATGAGAAAAAACGTATTAACATGAATACTTCCGAATCTATAAATTAATGAAATCATCTGGATTATTTTTGAAAACATTATGAGTTCCGTGTCTATTCATATAACAAGTCAATCATCTTCGAACAAATGCGCAAACTTACAGTTCAGCAAGTTCTGAATCGCATTCGAATGTTGTGTGGAACGTTTCAGCAGATTTTTTTTCTTCAAATTTTGTATTTCGTTTGTTCATTTGAAGGCCGCGCCATCACGTTCAAATATTTAAAAATTGAAATTAACTTTTTCGACTGCGTATGATGAGAATACTTTTGTAAATTGAAATGCGTATTCGGTCAGAGTGAATGGTCGTAGCTATATTACACTGAAACGTTTCCATTTCATTAAATCACTTAATCGATTTTTATTTTTAACAAATAATTGGATTCACCGATTCATATACTTATTCGATCTTGTCTCATTCAATTGATTGATTAATTAATTTTTTTCTTCAATTTTTTTTCGTTTCAGGTGAGTGTAAATCGAAAACTCTGCCTCGTATTCATTTAGATACATCTAACGTTGAAGGTAAATCTTTTTTTTAATTGATAAATTGAAATATGGGCTGCCAAGAGGACATTCATAGGGAATGCCAGCAGTTCATACTGTTGTCATACTGGAATTGAAGTCATCTTCATAAAAATGAATTTATGAAGTGCGAGTAAATTTAACTTTCAAAAAATGCGCATTCCGACTACTTCTGATGGCAACACTGAATTGCGAACGTCTTTTATTGATGTTCCATACACTAAATTGCGAGCGTCTTTTATGGATGTTTCCTTATGTGATTCTCTCGAGCTACAAGTCTGTCTGGCAACACTGAATTGCGAATGTCTTTTATGGATGTTTCCTAATGTGATTCTCTCGAGCTACAAGTCTGTCTGGCAACCCTGAATTGCGAATGTCTTTTATAGATGTTCCCTACGGTTTTATGTTCATAAAAACACAAAAACCATCCAAATGAAATGAATTCTGTTTTCTTCGTTTTGTTTGCTTTTTAATCCATTAAATGTAATTGACATGATTCATGTGAAACAATAACCTTTTGTTAATAAGGTCATTTCAAAACTAAATAATTTGAACTTAGAGACAAACCAAAAACGAAAATGTGATATGAACGCAGCTCTGTCACGCATGTAAGTCATTCGGGAGTTTTTTTTTCAACCTCATCTCGTGCTTGAAAGAAGCGACAAATTAAAGTATAAAAAGTTGGCAATTTCTGAGCCATCATACCGAACAATGTCATGTATTGTTTCGAACAGAGTGTAAATATGAGTAACACATACCTAGATGTATACTCTATTGACAGAACTTCAAAGGAAAAGACCAGGCCAAAAAAAAAACCCCGACAAACTATTAACTAGCGAGTTAATGTTTAATTAGCGTGTAAAAAACAATTCTATTTTGGTATCTCAAAGCTCTACTCTGAAATGGAATGTGTCATGAGCTGATCATAATCGTTAGCATTACCCATAACCACAATTTATTAACAAACCAATAGACTTCGTGAATATCGTCTCTGTTTAATAAAGTGCATTGATATCATGGTCGTCGTATGCATACAATAATTGAATGGTTCATTAGCTCTGTGTGCTCAATTTTTTGTGATGATACTTTCCGAAGTGCATCATTTATGCAGAGTTAATTAATGCACTCCCTATGACGTTCATATAGCTTGAAGGAAAAAAAAACGAAACGAAGTCCCGTTCACTGTCGCTTACAAAATATGTCTTTCGGGTTGGGCAAACAATTAATTTTCTGTTGTCTCTGTTGTTTTCCACATTGATTGCTGATTGGCTTATTGTTTCCGGATTAGAAATTAGAATTGAACATTTCGGATAACCGTTAATTCGATTATAAGATGTGACGAAACCTTAATGCCTCGCTTAATGCGTTTGTGAATGTTGTTAACAATTTATTTTTAGTCAAGTTGCGTATGGTGATTCGATTTGGTTTGAGATTTTAGCTTTCTCAGTGTTGTACTTTCGGGAGACTTCCCATTATTCCTGAACTGCAAAGATGAGTTTTGTGTAAGGGACTAAATATGTTCGTCACTAGACGCAACGGTATCTATTAAAATGACCGGGACTGACTCGAACAATCCTTTCATAATGCATTTTCTTAAATAGCTTCAAATCTCGTTACGAACCTACTAATCAATCTAACAGAAATAACAGCCAAACCAATCGATGAATTGTCTACTTTCCAGCTTCTACTCAGTTATTTGAGGATTACTCACTTTAATTTATGGGACTTTGCCTGATTGTTAATCTGGTTACAACTACTCTTTCACAACTACTTATTCCTAGCGTTCTAATCCTCTTCACTCTTCTGGATCATTTCGGAAATACTTTGAGGGAGCTATGTTCTTGGCCATGTGT
Source organism: Phytosciara flavipes (assembly GCA_026413405.1). Classification (NCBI taxonomy): domain Eukaryota; kingdom Metazoa; phylum Arthropoda; class Insecta; order Diptera; family Sciaridae; genus Phytosciara; species Phytosciara flavipes. The sequence continues at coordinate 8,301 of JANTFA010159238.1, forward strand.
GATCGTCGCCGCCACCTTTCGCCTTTGCAAAATGTTCAATCAAACTGTAATAGTATCTGCTTGCCGCTATGATTCGCCTTTGAACTTCAGATATATTATCACCATCCAAACGAATCAACGCTCCAAGCTAGTTTAATTCATCAACTACCTCCAGACATGCTTATCAGGTCTCCTTGTTGACTACCGTATTTGATTTGGTCTTCATGTCCCTGGCTTTTGGTTCGTGGATCATCAAAACCCATTCTCTTCGCTTGGATTGAAGCTAAATTGAAGAGTGAGCAATACAGTGCGTCGCACCCCTTCAACTCTTCCTTCATAGAAAAATCGTCAGACAAGTCATTTTGCACCTTGAGACGACATCCTGTTGCCCTCCAATGTCATACTTTCACAAGACGCATCAATTTTGTTTCGAAGCACAGCTTCTTTATCGCTACATAGAGCTCTCTCTCTGCGCTTGGGTCCTGCCGTAGGTTAGCTTGAAGTATTTCTGTTTCTCCATACAAAAAGAGATCGGAAACACATTACCAACGGACTAATTTGCGTAAAATATTTTCCAATTTCCAACGTTTCATTTCGTAACACGACAATTTAACCTATCACCACGTACGTTTGCGTTACAATTTATTACCAATCAATGGAACCAATAAACAAATCCAATTAACTGAAGTGGAAACCAATAAACAAAAAAACCGATCAACGAAATTTGTAGCTTTTCACCCATTTCTGATTGTACGTTTTGTTATTTTCTGAACGAGTATATTCATTCATAAAAAAAAGAAACGTTTTGGCTTGTTAGCGTAACAGCGTAACAGTTGTTCTGGCCATAGTCTCCCAACTATACAATGGGCACCATACAAAAATGGCAACGTGCTCTGCAATGTGTAAATTTTTAAATTGCTCAAAATGACCGTAATTGTTCCGATAGAAAATAGATTACAATTTGAATAACAAAATATCCATTGCCCCAAAATGATGGTCGTTCATTATTGGAATGATTGAACGGATGAATCAGAGAATTGTAATTTTCTTTATTTGGCTGCGGTTGGCATTCTTGGTGGGACATAAAACTTATTTCGCTACGCTTATATGCAAAGTTTGAAGCAAATAACAACGGTCGGTATTGTTTGTCATTGCAAATTATTACAATCATTATATTATGACGAATACGGGAATGCATGTTGTACGTGATACGAATGAAGATAATCGGGAAGTTTGAGTTCAATATGCGTAATTCGGTGGGGATCTTTATTCATCAGCGGCGGATAAGCATCTTGTGATTTTGTTTGAGAGGAAGTGGAAGTGACGACACGTAAAAGTCGGAGATATATTTTCCGTTGCGTTGATAGCAATTTCTTTGGAAACGAATAAATGTCGTCTGTAGCATTAGCATACAGCGGCTGGTAACAACGCTGATGATGGACTTTGAGTGATTCGATTTATTAATTGAGCCTTACTTTGAGCATGCATGGCTGCTACACGTGTGACATGTACATCTTAGGGCTCGTGCAATAATGACGTCCATACGTTTTTTTTTCAAATTTTTTAACCCCTCCTCCCCCTTTGTCCACATATTTTCCTATACCTACAACATGGCTTGCCTCGTTTTCACGAACCTTCCTCCCCCCTCTTATGTGAACGTCATTATTGCATGAGTCCTACATGTGTCAATGAAAGTAGAGACCAGGTATGGCCAATCGTTTGAATTTGTATGGACCGAAGGACATGCTTATTTTGCAAGGGATCTTCCATTTTCGCATCGAACGAACTCATTTTTGTGAAAAGTTTCATAATAAATTTGAGGAATGAGTTCGTTTAAGGCTACAAAATGCAAATTTCGTATGTCCTCCGGCTTATATGACTTGGCCATACCTTGTCTCAGGTTTTGCTGTACATCCCCTCCCGCTTTGAGTTTGGCGTAATAAGTGAACAGCCCCTTACACTTTCACACTATTCGTTAAGCTCACAGCTCGCAGTTTTATCTCGAGAAATATTTTATTGGCAAATTCATAGGAATCCAGCCTTAACTTATCTCCTCAGACATGTATCTGCTACTCGCATATAATATTGACACAGCATGTCAATTCGTAAAATGCATTTCACTATCTGAGATATTACTTTCTAAAGACATGTTTTTGCGTTATAATTTAATGGCACGTCGACAAAAGTTACACCGTAATTTTGATAACAAT
>JANTFA010159249.1:0-10488 GCA_026413405.1 Phytosciara flavipes
TCTCAAGGTACACTGTCCGATTTCAATACCTCTAATTTTGTAAACAACGTTTGTGACTTTGCTAGAGAGTTGCCTTGGTCCGAGGAATGGTTTTTTCATTGGGTTTTTTAAGGGCTAAAAAACTGGCTCAGATCTGTGCTTGGTTAATTTAAGGGAATTGCAGAGCCTTCCTTTTGTTGAGCATTTTGGGAGAAGTAATAGTAGATTACGTTGGATGCGGCGGAAGTCATTCAATACCTCCGTCCGAGGGATCAATTTTGTGACACAAATCAAACCCACGAATGTGTATTTAAGTAACAAACTTTGGAGACTGTTATATCATGGCACATGGCAATACATTTACATGTTATAATGGACAGTGATCAAAATGACCTACATTGGATGCGTGAAGAAATTAAAGAATTCGGGACAATTTATGAAACCCGCGAGCTCACTTGAGTGCTTACAGCACAACTTGCTTTCGAAACTTTTATTTTGACAAGTGTAGTGTTGAGTTTGCAAAGCAGCTATCTAGCAAAGTAACAAGCATTGTTTACAAAATTAGGGGGCGTGAAATCGCACAGTGTACCTTGAGAATATTCTAACACTGTATCAGTGACAACTACAGTGCTAGAATATTCTCAAGGTACACTGTCCGATTTCACGCCCTCTAATTTTGCAAACAATGCTTGTTACTTTGCTAGATAGCTGCCTTGGTCTATTCCAAGACCATTTTAATTGTCAAACTTCTGTCAAACGTCATCCATAGACAACAAAGCCTGAACAATTTTCCATACAAATCAAGTAGGTTATGTTTCCCATGAATGATGTTCGACGTCATTAGACTGTCCAATGAATTTTTTTAATGTTCCTAGAGCAAACTTCACCACCTCGTTGACATCCATCAAAAAACGTAATTGGACAGTGTACGTAGACCGCGGTTGTCTAAATCCGTGCTCACAGTTATTGGGAATAAACCTAGACGACTCGTACTCGGTATCATAAAATTGACACCTCATGTAATGAACGACTTCGGCCTCATCCAACGTAATTAACTATTATTGATTGCTTCATGCGAAAATTGACCATTACATAGCAATTTGCCACCATCGAAAATGAATGATTACATAAGGAATTTTTTTTGTTATGGTGCAGTCAATAAGCCAGAACACATTGGATTCTGCTACGGAAGCTGGCAAATGTAACTCTACACTTGTCAAAAGCACAGTTACCCAAGCTTCTTCCTCAAAAACATACACGCGGAAACGCAGTATGAAATCTGAAAATTTGAATCTGATCTGAAAAATTTCGGATCAATCTGAAATCTGAAAATCAGTATGACAAAACAAATGCAAATTTATTGTTGTTTCTCGCACTGCTAAGCTTCACGCGTGAAGAGGACATGATTAACTCAAAATTACTTATGTAAAAGTAGCAAGTTTTGGAATTTTGAATTTTTGTTCTTGGAACTTCAGATCATTCAGATTGGATCAGATCAGATACAAGTTTTCAGACTTCAGATCAGAATCACATAATTTCAAAATTTTCAGATCAGATTCAGATCTAATCTGATCTGTTCCGAGCCCTAAATGTAATCTGCTATCATTGAGCGAGAAATATTTGAAAACTTTTAATTTACTGATTGTCCCATGCGAACGTTGGAATTGCAGCAGTCTGCCTCCAGCGGAAATGATTCATTTCTCATAAATTTTTGGTGGAATTTTTGAAATTCAGTGGTATTTTTTGGGTATGTCTAGTGGAAATATTGGACTGGAACCATTTGAATTTTTGGAATCAAAATGGAATTTTTGTAAATGAATTAAAATTGAAAGAAATATTTGAAATGTATTTGTGACAGATGTTCAGCCAGTGGTTACACCATCGTTAAATTCAACTTTCACATGTTGTGGCAGTCAGCTAACCAGATGGATGTTGTTACTTTCGTTATTCATTTGAATTTGAAAACAATCTTATGACATTTTAAAACCTCACTTGTTGGTTTGCTTTTATCAAAAAATGGTTCCCCAATGTAATGAATTACTTTCGCAGCATCCACTGTAAACTTTACTATGAAACGGTTAAAAGATTAATTGGCGTTCTTCATAAAACTATACGTTACATCAACGTTAATATAGTCATTAACACATTGAATAGAAACTAATATCGCCTCCAAACAGACATGTCAAAGAACTACAATATTATTATCAAGTCTGAATGAAGACTCTGTGGTGCTAAAATTGTTATACGCCGAATATTTTTATCACCTACGATTGATTAGCAAACTAGCGAAAATCAATAAGTTTTGTTTCCCGGTTATACCTTTCTCACTCGCTATTTGTGTTTTTGTTTTGTTTGTAAATATTGTACAAAAATTTATGATTCATTTCTTTTGGATTGTCGAAGAGTAAATTGCGGCGCATTTAAATTGAACGCAGTTCACATGAAATTGATACAAAAACAATTTGACCGGGGAAAATATTTGGTTTGATGCCACAAAAAACTGAGAATGTTTTTGAATACTTCCAGACGAGTGATTAATTGTTACTTAGTATAAATACACAAGCTGTCAATCACATCACAATGAATGTAAGAAAAAAATTCTTTTTGTAGAGTGCATTCATCTCAGTTGCGTCAATCTTCATTTGAATGAATTTGATTGAATGGAGTTCTGCGCATTCAATGTGTTGTCAACGCCGCGGCTTCACCTCGGGTTCAAAGTTTTCACATCCATGTCGCAAAATTTCCATTCGCGTGTATGTTATGAAAATAGCTATTTCGTCACGTTAACAAAAAAACTAGAAACAAAAGATAAGAGGGAGACTATCACGGCGCGAGCCTCTTTCAGAAACGTCAAATCTTCGGAAAGTCTGTTACTTCGTTTGTTTGAAGTATTCCGTTTTCTTCGATTCAAGGTCTTTTACTTCGTTTGTTATGGTACACCGAGTCAATCGCTTCAATCGATTCGCTTAACGATAACAGATGACCGCCCCTCAAAGCTTACAACAGCAAAATTCACACTAAAGATCATAGACCCTCACTTTTCGGGGAAGTGTCTCTTCAATATGAGCCGTTTACATTATTCACGGTTTTGAAATCAAATGAAAATGGGCTGCGGCTTCTACGATCTGTTGGAAGTTGGCTTTACCAATTTAAAGCTTCTTCGCAACTACTACATGCTAATTTCTCGGTGGTACTCTCTGGTTTTGTTTTTTTTTAATGCTAATTCCTAGCCTTTGGCAAATATCAACGTCAAAGACGAAATGAAGCAGGCAGAAAAAAGCTGTTTTGGTTGATAATCGAGTAGTCATTGTGTGATGACGAGTACTGTGTTTTACGTGGTTCTGCCGAGGCCGAGAATTACACACTCTTGGGTCTCTATTATATACAGTATGAGCATTAAGTCACTCTGCAACACTTGGAGTCCATTCTACCACAATTCAATTGATCAAATAGAGAGTGTGCAGAAGAAGTTCTCTAGAATGTTTTTCAAACCGTTCTAAACTGTACGTCATCAGCGCTTGGATTTAATCAATGCACTACGTTCATTTTCATGTTCACCCACGTTCACGTCCATGCTTATCCCGAAATTGAATGTCATGGACTGCAGACCATTTAAGAAATTTGTTGTAAATCATCTTAAATAATGATTTGTGAATTTGTTGTTGATGATATCCGGTTCTGCTGATAGTTTTTTGGATTTTCTTTGATTCTCGGTAGTCATGTTATTGGCTATCGCCACGTTTGTTGTTTGTTAAGCTGATGAAAAAAATGAAATAATCGCATTCGAAGCTATAAAGTTGAAAAATAATGTAACCGATGATATTCTATTTGTTTCGACAGAATATTTATATCTTGCTGTGTGGGAATTTTATTGAATAACAACAATCCTGACTAATTGTTATCAATCAGTAGGTAAAAAAATCATAGTTCGTGCTATTTTGCAACATTTTAAGTTTGACTAAATAGCGTTACTAATGATGATTCTATTCACTTGAAGTTTGTTCTAGTGATGAACGATTTAATTATTGGAAATATTAGGACACCTTGCTCATATAAACAATTGGAAATAAATGGAAATAATGGAAATATGAGACAAATTTTTGACAAATGATTTCCCCCCGGACGGCAAGCATATTGTCAGTGTTATTTTTGGATCTATTTACTTCCTTCGATCAAAGTATTTTCAATCGGTTGATTTCGAATCTTGTACTTCAATTTTTAAATGTTTTGCACTTTACTTTATAAAAAATCGCATTACAATCGCATTTATTTTTGTCGTTGTAATCGATAACATGATACTCGTACGTGACAGAAATAATTCTTCGAGAAGAAATAAGAGAAATACACGTACGGAATTTCAAAAAGCGACACATTTTCTGTTTTGTGGTTAACTAGTTTTTTATGAACTTGATACGTCGAATCTAGGTTCGTACTATAAACAATTTTGCATGCAAATTCGCATAAACGAACCATGATCCGATAGAACGAACCATGATTTCTTACGTATTAGCCAATGTTGAGGAAAAACCTTTATTAAAATACTTGAAGTGAAGGATCTTAACTCGAGTTAACTTAAATCGATTTATGGATTCGATCAGGGCCTCATTTCCATAGTGAACCATGGCTAACGGTGCTGACAAAATATTCAGTCCTGAGTAGAAAATTTTTCACATAAAAGGAGCTTCCGGAAAAATCATAATTTCTGGTTATGAACTGTGAAGGAACGCTTAAATAAAATAGCTATGAGCGCTGGGGAGGCTTAATGCTACCCTGACATTCGATAGCTACTTAAATGTTATGAAACCTCATTGATTTTTCGTTTTGTATAGAATGAAATAGATGTTTGAATTGAGAGGTGGATGGATGCATTTCCACTCAATGCATAAAAAACCTTTTTTCCTTTAAAAACGTAGGGGCCCTTCATGCGCTACGCCAAGTGAAGTTGCTGTTTTGTGGCAAAGTGTGACCGGGGGAGAGAGATTTGACAGTACCGTTACGTAACGAAAAGACCTCTCGATAAATTTATTCCCATTTCAGTCTGTTAGGTGAGTTTGAAGTAGACGTCCTAAACTCGGTTCGGTGAGACATGATGTTGTCTTTTGTTAAAGTATGTACTTCAAAGGTCTAAAAAAGAGCTTGTCGTAAAACTCGACGTTCGCAAGGGCGAAGAAACGACGACACACTACCTATCTATAATAGGAAGTGGTGACATAAGAGTGACAAGTTAGGAGGGGGTTACTACACAGTTTATTTTAGTCGAAGGCGACACCGGATACAAAACTTAACTCATCCCCTGAGATTTGAAAATCCGCAGAGGGAAATTTTTTTAGTCAAATATGAGCTTACGCCAAGTAATTTTCTGAAAATTTTAGATTTTCATGTATCAGAGCTGTTCCTATTCGATCTAGTGTATGGAAGCCAGGAGAGTCCATTAAAAGTGAGGAGCAATCAAAGAGTCATGATCGACAAGTCCGGCAGCACCAAACATGGCCCTGAAACAGAAAATTTGAATAAGAAAAATTTCTCTCTGCTGATTTTGAAATCTCAGGGGATGAGTTAAGTTTTGTACACGGTGTCGCCCTCGACTAAAATAAAAGGTCAAAATCGAGGGACCCTATTACTACAGTTGTTAATTTCAGCGTAGCGTAATTTATGAACGGGTCCTTATTCTTGAAATAAATAAGAAAATATGGTGAAATGCGGCTTAGGAGGTAACCGTGTTGCTTCACAGCCGAATTTGGAGGTACAAGACTTTTATGATCAGACATTAGGTGCCGTGACAGATGTTACTTCTGCATTAAGAACATCGACTCCTGTTTTTTAAAAATATATTTCGATTGCAGCAGGTCTATTACGGTGCTACTAACTTTGCATTTTCAGGCTTATCCTACAGTGTCGGCTCGTTAAGACGGAAAAATTTTAAAGCGGATAAAGATGGTGAAGCCGTCAGTTTTTTACGAGCTGCAGGCGGTAAGTGTTCATAACACGGTTAATAAAATCAGAAATTTTCTTTACGAAAAGTCATATCGTTATACACAGGCATTCCGTTACTAGTCTCGAATACTCCAGAATATTGCACCAGTTGGGAAACGGACAATTTGATCACCGGGCGAACATTAAACCCTCACGATGCTCGACGGACATCGGGGGGATCATCCGGAGGAGAGGTATTATGTTGTTGAGTTTGAATGGAAACTGTGGCTTTAAATGTTGATTCGCATATAAAATAGGGTGCCTTGATCGGTGCTGGTGCATCAGTGTTCGGAATCGGATCCGATATTGCCGGATCAATAAGAGTACCTGCACAATTTAACGGGATATTTGGCCATAAGCCAACTGGCGGTGTAGTTTCAGTCAATGGACATTTTCCCAATTCAACAGACGAATGTTTTGGCAAATATTTAGTGGTTGGCCCTATGTGCAGATACGCAAAAGATCTACCGACGTTACTTTATATTATGAGCGGTAAAAATGCATCAAAACTACGATTGGATGAGCAACTGTATACCAAAGATATTAGGGTAAGGATGAGGGTGGAGCGCGATTTAAATCTTATCCTGACTTGACTGTTTTAAATTGACCTGTTCAACGATTTCAGGTCAGGCTCAGAATAAAATATTAGGTTCGGTTAAGGCCTAATCAAGTTCCAGTGAATCTCACGTCAGATTCGAGTTGTCCTGATTTGTTCCGAACCTTTGTTGATTGTACTAAGAAACCAAATTTTAAACAAGTACGAAAACTGTTCAAGGGCCAGACCTGAAATCGCTGTGTATTAATAAACTCAAAGTTCGTTTTATGAATCGAAGCAATGCTCTTCATATATTTCCAGATATTTTACATGGAAGATGCTGGATTTTCACTTGTCGATATTGCCGTTGACGACAGTATCAAAATTGCAATGTGGAAAGCGATCAAGCACTTCAAATCAAATGGCCTACACACAGCGCCAGTAAGTAGACATCTTGCCATATGTGGCTTGAGAATGCAACGTACATTCTCGACAATAAAATGAAAATTTTCTTTCAGGCACCAATGAAGAGCCTCCAAGAGTCAATAGAAATTGGCCTAACAAAAATGTTCGACGTAGCCGACATTCCATCAATCTTAAGTGATCCAGAAAATCCACAAATTAGAGACAATCTGTTTGTCGAGCTTCTTCGAACGCTGATCGGCCAATCCAAATACACGTTTGCTGCATTATTTTTCTGCATACTAATGAAAACCAATGGTTTCATATCGAAGTCAAAGACTCCACATTATGCGCGAAAAGGGGATGAGCTGAAAAAACTTTTCCTCGTAAGTAGACCATTGAAACAACAACATCAACCAGAATTGTGACTAGACGAAAATCTTTCCAACCTTTCAGTCATTTCTCGGTGAAACTGGCGTTATGTTCTATCCAACATATCCAGTGGCTGCACTGAGGCATTGCGATTCATTCGTTAAGATTACTGGTGTGATGTACACGATGATCTTCAACGTACTTGAGTTTCCATCGACCCATGTGCCATTGGGAAAAGATTCGAATGGGCATCCGATCGGCATTCAGGTGGTAGCGGCTCCATATCAAGATCGCTTATGTTTATGCATTGCTGGTGAATTAGAAGCAGCATTCGGTGGATGGGTACAGCCATTTTAATGTGCGTCACTTGTTTCGCCGTTTACGATTTTGAATGAGAAACAGGGACTTAGGATCGAATGTGTCAACAGATTCAGTTAGTTTGTTTGTTGATCTACAACTAATGTTAGATGCTATGAATGAAATCTTTGGGTTTTTATAATAGTTAATTTTGTTATAATGGCTGTCATAAAAACGTATGCTTTAAGAATCTAATTAGAGATAATCTAGTTTATGTGCAAATTGAGAAAATATTTGTAAACGAGCGATTGTGAAAGAAAAAAAAAACATTTTTAACCTAAAATTCAATAGGTGAGATGTGGTTTGGACTTACGTCATTCTACATTTATTCACAGCCCCCAGTTTCCTCCTGTCTCAATTTTCACCAAGTTTACTTCTTCTCATTCGCGTACCAGGCCTATTCACTATGTTGTGTGTGTTTGATAACTTATAGAAAGCCGTTCAACTTCTGCCAATGTACCAATTTCTACTACTTCAATTGTTTTAAGTTTAACACACCAAAGGGGCGGTCTAATGATTTCACTCTTACGTTTGTAATACATAGAATTCGTATCACTGAGTAAGGGTAAACGTTCTGCCTAGGCGTGCTACATCATCAATTAAAAAAATATCTGACGGTCCGTGAGCAAAAAAAACGAAACCAATCTTGATCGGACTTTCGAAGTTCGAGTTCGATGATGAGAAAAATCGGTCGAGCGGATCCAAAGAAACTGTCAAACTAGTGCTATTATCGAGGTCTGATTGAGCTTTCTCTAATATTTGTAAGCAGTATTGCTCGTACAATGTTAATGGTGGAAATGAAAAGTATTGACTACAGCAATCTATGAAAAAAATCAAGATCGGATCACGGGCTAGGACTTTAGAGTCCATAGAGTGAGCCTAACCCAAGTTACTCGGCTGAGTGAAATTTAGTGTTTTTCTCATATTTCGAGTAAATTTAAACGGACTAATATTCTTGATGATTATACTTAACACGAATAACATTGCGTCATTGAGTTGAGAAAACATTATTTTAGCATTGATCGATGTCTAAGAGATAGCGGCCAGTCATGACTAATGATGAAATTGCATTCAAACAGCTGGCGAACCATGGCCTGTCCTGTGATGACCGGAAATGGGTCTTGAAATAGCTCGGAATCGGTGAGACTTTTCTTAGAGCAACCTCCATGGAACCATATCTGGTGTACTGGTGATCCGCTTCCGAATTAAAGTTTGTTAGCCACGGGACAAGGTCATGGATTACATTTGTTCAAATACACAAATGCATTAGCTAGAGGAGTAGAAAAGATATGTGGAATGTATCTGAACTTCTATAATCAACGAATGTCGATAATTTCACTTGAGTATGAAATCTCGAGAGTTGAGCACAGATATTCCTAAACAACCCTCAAATTTGTTGAAGTTATACGTAAAAAAACTTCCGTTGAAATTTGCGTCCATTTCTGTAGTGTTGAGCGTACATCAAAACTAGAACACCAACCATATTTGTCATATCATGTGTCTGTTGATTTATTAGTTCTAACAGCTGGTATTCGAAGCCAACAATTAATTACAGTTCACAACTTGACGTCGCTTTAATCATTACAATTTGATGATCGATTGAGCTCTATTAATTCTACACAAAACCATTTTCACTAGCTAAACCATCGTTCAAGTAGCGAACCGACACTGAAAATCGCTTGGAACTTCCTTGTCGTAACGTAAGCATAACTCATTCTAGTAACGTATTGACGAGCTTTGCGGTAAGGTAAGTGTCTTTGATATTTCTTTTTCACTATCAGACACAACATGGCTAGTTTTCATCAGTTTGTTGAGTCCAGTGGAATTCTCGCTATGCTAGGTGTATATAAAGGTGCAAAGCATTGTTAGGCTATCAATCATCTAGACTCGTACCGACGACATTGTGGAAAATGCATCGATTTTCGAAATTATTGGACATTAGTTTGACCTCATCGCATTATCTGTTGAGAACGGATGCAGTAGCCTTCTGCTAAATGAAAATTCGTGAACAAGAATTATATCCCAGCTAAAGATTGTGGAAGTTTACGGTCCTTATATTCGCTTTGTGTTGACTCGATTACATTACCATCCTTACCTAAATGCAATGAAATATTCAGACACGATAATCATCTTAAGAATTTGTATTCATTTACATACTCAACAAAATATTTTTCTTCGATTGTAGACTCGCCACACTCGTATAAAACATCGTCAAAAGCTCTATTATTCCAAGTCACACACTTTTGCAGTTCCACAGTGTGTAAGAGATGGCAGCACTCACACGTAAATATTATAAACCACAAATTGCACAATATTGTCCAATGAATTTACGACTCGTATTAAGGCTGGAAGAGATCACACCAAAATTGTCTTTTCTGCAACGGCACTGCGAAAAGTGAACATTTTCATGCGTCATTCGGGTGACGCTCTGTTTTTTATATTTTTCTTTTTTTCTTTTTGTCACTAAGTGACGAAAATGGATTTCCATTTTAATGCTTTTTTTCATCCCTTTTGAACCATTTGTCCCCAAAAATTTAATCTTTCCTTGACCGAACCATGAACCCCCAAGACACCTAAATTTATTTCACCTAAATACAATGAAAATATTCAGATTCGGTCACCACTTACCCGAGAAGGAAAATTCAAAATATTCCTTGTTGGATCTTTCGTTCAGTACATTTTTGTATGAATTTTTTATAGCGTGGAAGACGTTTCAAAATTATTTGGAGATGATCCATAACATCAGTGAACCAATTTTGGAAGCGTACATAAATCCAGTCTACGCGTGTTCGTTCATCATGGGTGCGCGTTAGCAAAGCACCCGTGACGCAAGTCCCAATACGAGTAAAAAATTCAAAAAAAATTTTTGT
>JANTFA010159260.1:0-10485 GCA_026413405.1 Phytosciara flavipes
TCCGTGCACATGCAATCCATACATTCCACATGACATGTGGAATTCGAAATAAATAAATTAACCAGGATTCGGACCCACTTTGTATGGGAAAAACAGTAAAATATTTCAGTTTTTTCTCTCCTGATTTCGTTTAATTGATCACCCCCCCATACAGTAGACCTCGAATGATACCAAAACTGTTGACACTGTTGTTCCTAACGAATATCCCAGTGATTCTGTTCCGACAAAAAAAAATTCACGGGAACTAGTGAGTTCTGAGATCAGCAGGACGAAACGGTGTTTCTAGGTACTTTAAAGATAACACAACTTGGACAATTTAATTTCGTTTTCGTTTAACTTACGTCCGTTTGACCTAACTATGACTTAGATTTAGCCTCGATTTTGATCAGTGCCTGTTTTTCCGTTGTACGGGGATCGGATCGAAAATGCTATGCATGTCAACTTATGTGCGGTGATCGAGAATGCAGTGGAATTTCACAGCCCTATGAACATGAACTTTCGCAACGACTCCTCAATATGGTGACAAGTAAAAATTTCAATTTTAAGTCTCTCAAAAAGTGTTCTTGTTGCCTTTGGACAGCAGGGTAAATACTTTTATGCTGAATGTTCAAATGATCAAGACAAAATCTATCTTAAGAAAGCACGACCGATGCATTTGACGGATGTGAAAAGTTTGATTATTGAATTTTAAACAAAAAGCAAATTCTATGACCTCAACCAAGTCTGTATGAATTTTCAGCATCGTACGATTGGTATATTCGAGCCAGACGGTAAGGTCACTGCATTCGGGGATGCTTATACTATTCAGCTCTTAAGTGTAGTTGATAGATAGAAACGGCTTTACCTCGCACCTCGTATTCATCAAATGTGGCTGGTGCTCCATCCCCAACTGTATACGGTCTCGGTCACAACAAACTTCGGTCATAACAAACGTCTTAAATATCAATCAAAAGATTGGTTAGTCCTTCGTCATCACAAAACAAGATATTCTCCGGTTTCTCTTTCGACGTTAATGATTAACCACTAAATGCATAATAAGTTCAGAAAACGAAAATAAGTCCAACTATTTAGTTTCGTTTAATGACCCATTCAAGCAACATTCATTCAAAACCAAAGCTATAAAAAAACATTAAAAGTTCATTCGTCTTGACGACAACATGTTGTTACATACATCACTCAATTCAATTGAAGATCAATTCTTCATTTATGCCGCTGTACACGTTCAAACGGTCTTAAGAACAAAAAAGCTAACAAATGAAACTACATTTTGGTCACACACACGAGAAAAACAATGCAGAAAGCAGTGAGCCGCGCAGTATTGTTGCGGCAACTTTCAAAAAATGAAAAATTTCTAAGCTTGTTAAGCCCGATGGCTCTTATTTGTATGTTCAATATGGAAATGTTGATGTTTTTCTTCTTTTGATTGAATAACTCTTTCCATTGACTAAAAAACAGATAAAAGGAAATAAAAAAACTTTTCCCAGCGAAATAATGAGACTGTCACACGAGTATAACCTACAGTTTACACTCATGACACTCATCATTCTGAAGTGACATGTTACAATAGCATTCATATCCATTCGAGCAATATTACAGTTTGTATTCAAAACAAAATTCAAATGAAACGAATACAAAAGCGCTGAAAAATTCGTTTTAATTTCGTGTTTTATTCTGATGTATGTTTGCTTTCAAATGCGATCTGTGACACTTTCGTACACAAATAATTCTCCATCGGACAAGCATCAAAGATTAGGCGAATCGAAATTGTGGATATTTTTATTCGGGCTCATTCAGTTGAACTAATTTCTTTTTGCATTTTTATGAATGAAACTCTTTCAGAATTGGAAAACGTTTTTTTTCTAAGCTCAAAGGAATCGTTGAAGTAACGCCGTGAGATGTGACACTGGGTTTCATCTTCTACATGCGAATCTTTAAATAATAAAACGAGTGAACCCTTACAATAATGTGATCGACGACTAAAACTCTTTGAATGCATTTGAGTTGTGACTGATGCATGATGTTTGTTACCGTAAATGTCCACATGTCCGGATGTCCATAAACTGAAAGGATGTTCATGAAACTGAGGAGATTTAAGGCTCGGAACAGCTTCGAATAATGTGGTCACGCGAAATTGTCTCAACCGCTTTATAGAAAGCTCGGCAATGCATTGGATATGAAATGGATTGAAGTTAACGCTCGTGGACTTCTATTGCACATTGTAGTTGACACAGTAAACCACTTATTAAAGATGGAATCACCAAACAGGTCAACTTCACGTCGAAATTGAAGTTGACCTGTTTTTAGATTCATTTTAAAAGACTTATCTTAAGTGGCAATGACTATGTGCAATTGACAGCTACAAATTAATGTTAACTTCAATCCATACAATTTCCGAATTATTGTTTAGCTTTCTACAAAGCGTTTGAAACAATTTGACCGGACCTTTGGAACTATTCCGAGCCTTAGACGTTCATCAACTGAGAGGATGCCCATAAAACTTAGGGGATGTCGATGAACTGAGGATATTTACATAAATATGAAGAGGTGTCCATAAGGCTGAGGGGGATGTCTATAAAACTGAGAGTAAGTCGGTGTTGTTCACAAAAGAAGTCTCTTTTACTTAGATGTTTTTCTAGTAACTGCAACCATATTTGTCCGAATTTGTCGACCACTCAATATACATAAAATTTATGGACAGCACTTAATACGGTTGTTGTCTGTGAAGGGTTTTAATGAAGATTTTTGAGTATCTTCACTCAACATGTCACAGCAATCATACCATCAATGTTACAACCATTTGGGTCTACTACTTCTTTTGATAATTTTATATTTGAATTCACTTGAATTGAAAAGATTTTATACGTTGGGACCTTCTTCCATCTAGCCCCAAATGCCATAAATGAATCGTTTCAGAAATATTTGCGGCAATGAAATCAATAAGCCCACTGAAACCTTTAAGCTCTTAAACAAATGTCAATCGAATTCAATTCAAAACCTATTGACTTTGTACATCAATTACCGGCCGCATAGTGATCGGTTTACGGAATAGAATAGCTGTCGGTTTATAGAAAATAAAAACCGATAAAGACGAGAAGTCGAGTACTATCCCGCATCATCTCGTAATAGTAATGCAACCGAAAAGTTGTGCATTGAAGATGCTATTGATTTGTAGAGGTCGAACAAAAATAGGACACAAAAATGATACTACAATGAGGTTAACAGAACATAAAACGTACCGAAGGCATCGGGTTTTCTGTTTTTATTTGGATAAAATGTCTTAATCCAAATTTTTGTGAAAGCAGCCGATTTTTCTACCTCTTCTATTCATTGCTTTTCTTGTATTTTCTTCTCCACTGTGTGTGTTTTTTTCTCTCCTTCATCTGTTGTGCACACTGAGAAGACCCAACCAATATTCACATATATCATACTTAATGTAACTCAACCAATTTATCGTACAACACAATAAAAACCTGAGAAACATAACATAACCGAAGATTCTCTGTATGGCAAGTCGGCACTTTTTCTTCTTGTTCTAGAATAATAATGAAAAGCTCTTTTATCTAACTGTCCACAGAGGTAGATTGAGTGTGAATAACAATATTACACAATGCTTTGTCGGTGTTTAAATACAAACATTTTGAAAATAATCAATGATAATCATGCGGATGTATTGTGAATCGATTCTCATTATGAATTTTTCTTCATTTTTTTGGAATTTTTTTCTTTCGTTTTAGGGAAACGACCAAGAGAGATATGACATTACGTTAAAGAAATGTCTGTGAGTTAACAATATTTGTATGCAATTGGTTGATGACTTTTAGGAGAGTTGAATGTTGCAAATTGTAAAATTCTATAAACTTGTGTGACAGGGAATGTGTTCAGAAGATTATCGAGTTATTTCAAAATTATAATCCACTAAGCCATGTTTATGTTTACATTTGTCATAAAATAAACAAATTCTTTTAAAACCTCTGGGGCTCGATCAATTTGCAAATATACTTACCGTCTGTAAGCGGTGTAGACAAGAATATTGTGTTCCACGCAGAAATATTGGGACGATGAATAAATGGATTATTTAAAAGAAACGGAATCGCTATAAAGAACTTTTCTGAGTGTGCGTGGTAATTGTCCAGGGTTCACCAATTTCTAAATAATCTCGAACATTTGATCTGTGGTTAAATGGGTTCGGTTAACATAGCAATTCACGCCGTAAGTCCGGTTCAAAATTTGAATTTTGAGTGAATCGATGAACGAACAAATGAATTGAAAAGTAAATGTCAACGCACTCTAATATGAAATTATCGTGAACATGGGTCATCCAACGCTGCGTCTGCGATCCGAATCTTGCGTTTCTTTTTAAATTTCGAGCGGACTTACGGCGTGAATTTGAAATCTTTTACAGATTGCTATGTCATCTGTTGTCGACAACGACGAAAAAATTGAGCGATGAGTCCTGCGTGTGTTGTCGTTTTTATACAAAAATCAATGTAAAAACAAACGAAGTAATAGATTTCGCAAATCAACGGTGGAAATCGAAAACAAAAAGCGATATAGATTTCGTGTTGATGTGTCAGAAACTCTTTAATCAGAGGTAAAGAAGAGGTTTGGTAACAGACAAATTTCAAAGATTTTGCAAAATGAATTTCCTGGATCATCGCTTGACAGAACGGCTTTCGATAATAGCGCTTCAGGTAATCGACGCAACAAAAATTTCTCATGCATGTTCCGAAGTTTTCAGTAGAATTTCCTTACAGTTGCGCGTCTCTATTTTCCTTTCAGATGTAATCAGAAGAAGCAAGTAAGAATAAGTATTTCATACACTAAATTGACCATTTGTCTGTGGCATGAAACTCTAATATTAAAGAACCCGACACGAGATCATCACAGAATCGCTTAGGTGTGTAATTTGAATGACGAAACTAAGTGTCAACTAGCCAAAGTAAAAGCGATAC
Organism: Phytosciara flavipes; assembly: GCA_026413405.1. Taxonomy (NCBI): domain Eukaryota; kingdom Metazoa; phylum Arthropoda; class Insecta; order Diptera; family Sciaridae; genus Phytosciara; species Phytosciara flavipes. Next base: position 4,953 of record JANTFA010159260.1, read on the forward strand.
CTAATTTATTGATTCGATGCACTTTCCAATTTGAAAGCAGTCGACTTCTGGCTTCCCATGAACAACAAGCTGTCATGCGGTCTCTTCCTATCAATGGTATAATATTCCAGTCGGCCGCTCCTTTAACTGCTTTCAGTTCAACTTGATGAGCTCTGGAGCTGCAGTATTTCATCAGCGGGAAACCCAAAAGCTTATTCGAATCATTTCTGCTGTCGAATTCTTTTCCTCCATTGACAAACGGCATCCAATCCGATCCGTAACCTCTTTCTGGCAGTGGCAGTAGCATTAGATGGCACAACATTAATCGAAATGTAGCACGAACAGTGACTTGGCTAACATAGCTCGCGTTCTGTTATGATTTCTGAACATTATCACTACAAGTATAGCGTAATCAGTCCAATCCATCTCTTCATTGAAGATCATGCCAAGATTTTTTACTCGTTTGGAATACGGTGCAATCATTCCATTCAACCAAAGAGTAGGAGAAGACCTCGTTTCCCTGTTTGGACTGATGGCGATAGCTTGCGTTTCTGAAGCCTCTAACGAAATAGTCCGTTGCGAACCATTTATAGATTCGGACCACATTCGCGAACATGTGGTACATCATATATTTGACGGATTCTGGAAGATTATTGATGAATTAAAACAGTAGGGAATCTAAAGAGGTTACTTGAGAAAAAGTTTAAAGTTCGCCATCCACACTAACAGTCTGATGAAACAAAATTGAGTTGATGTTGTAGTTTGTCGTACAACAAATCGTGATTGACAGAGTCGAATGCCTTTACGTTAGGTACTAGATCGATTTCACTCAAAGTGACACTTTCTTTGAGACAAACTAAAGAAAGCAGCCGGATGACAATCTTGAAAGAATTGCAATTCAGAATATGTGACAAATAACGAGTCAGTTTCTGTGTCCTCCACTAAATTTTTAATCTACAGTTTTATATCTGGCTACGTTTCACAACTGCGAATGTGGTCGTCTCAACCTGATCGGTCTAATATTTGGTTACGTCTAATCTTTATGACAAGCCCGAACTATTTTAAATGTACGAATTGTCTTTTTATTTACACAAATCCAATACTCAAAAAACCTGAGTCGAGTCTTTCTTGCGGTTTATTAACCTAAAACAACAAAAATTCCATGATTTACTCGGCACCCAATTTACAGAACAATTGTGTGTGAAAAATGGTTCGTTTTGTTCCAAAGGCCAATATTTCATAACTACAATTCAACGCTATTTAATAAACCCATCCGACATTAATCCCTCCTTGAGTCACTTATGCAAAAATACGATAATTTTTTGTCCATTCGAAAAAAAGAAACAAACCTTTCTGCCTCAACGCATATCCATATCATGGCGGGAATTGTATAAACTTTAAATGTCACAAAAGGACGGAAAAAAAAGAATTTCGGGATATTATTTACAAAACTCTGCATGCATATCAGTCGAAACAAAATAACGAACGCATGTATCCCATTTATCGGCCATTATTTCTGTTTGAAAACAAGGAGGGAATCTATTGTTATACCCAACGAATCTCTGGCATCCAAATGTAAACTATTTGATTGTAAATAAATGCTACAAACTAAAACGATAACTCACTGCTGACAATTTTTATATTCCTTTCTATACAATTCCAATGTATTACATTAAGACCTCAAAAATATGTGATATATGAAAACAAGCAACCAACAAGGAGAAACAAAAAATCAGGGAGGAATTCTCGGTTCCATGTTGTACATGAACAAATATTAAGCAAAACTAATTCTGGATAATAAACATAAATAAATATAACATGGCTCGAACACATTGCATCCATGGGTGCTTTTACATACATAACGCGAAATTATAACCTTATGATCATGCTCATATGAAGATACATTAGAATAGGGTTTAATTCGTCGCTCTGATGTGACACCCCAAGAACATGTTCACCCTTTATTACCTCTTGTTAGTGCATACAAACACAATGCACATTTCATTTTGGGAAATTTTTGGTGACGGTGCTAAAGTAGGGAGTGTCTCTATCATTTATCTACATATGGATAGGGGTGAGAACAAAAAATTACACATTTGTTTTCATGAGTTACGATTTTTTTTCATCACGGATTCCTTCTGGAAATATTTTTTAGTTTCTGGTCTAACATGAGATCCTGCCAATAAAAAAATTGTATTGTTGTACTGAACGAAATATACTTCAGCCATCAGATGTTGTGTTACAGTCTATATCCATTACTTCCTTTAATGAAAAAAAAAAATTCCTTTGTCATGAGTAAGATTTGAGGCAAGAGTCTAAAAAATTCATTCCGACAACCGTTTTTTCTAAGGTCTTCTCAGGATTCAGGATCCTTTTTTTCAACATTTTTTCCATAATGCTATCCAGCAAATGAGTTACTCACAATTTAGGATACGCAAATCAAAGCAAATGAAGTGACTAAGTCAAAGCAAAATCTCCAGCAAAGTCACAAAGTGTTTGCTTAAAGTGTAGCTTCAGAATATTGTTACACTGTGAAATTATCAATCCTTTTAATTTCATAAACAAACTTCATGACATTTCTAGAGAGAAGAAAATGTACCAGCTTTATTAAAACTTTTTAGAAGGTCATCTGTTATCGACAACTAGGAGCGTAGTAAGCGATTAACTCGTCATAGCGCTCCGTTATATAAAAAACTCATGTTTTAAAAAATCGTCGTTTTCACGACAAAGGGGCGCATTTGAAAACAGAGGTCTCGTACCTCGATTACAACTTCCCTTCAAAAAGACCCAACGCTCAAATTTCGGTAATCGATTATGGAAGGTCCAAGCTTCGTACAGGTTAAATTTGATTCAAATTGGTCATGCAGAAGCGGAGTTATAGGTCTTCATTTTTAAGGCTCGAAACCAATACGTCCCTTTGTGGTGAGAACGACGAAATGAAGTAAAAGACGTTGAATTGAACAAAACGGAATACTTCGAACAAACGAAGTAAAAGATTTTACGAATATAGTTAGTTGCACTGATGATATGTTTGGAGTCTGTGACATGAACTATCAGGTTGTTCACTGGGTCGACAATACATATCAGCTGGTCTTCTATTTATCAGTAAACTTAGTCCTTAAAATAAGGGTATCGAAATACAATAATATCTTGCAAAACTTCTATCGAAGAAGACTTTTTAGAAAACCAATGGCAGATCATCATAACCTGTAAGGGATCATTCAAATAGTGAGCACCGTTTTTTGACCTCCCCTTCCCACTTGCACGCAAAAATAGATGTGAAAAAAAATTGAAAATGCATTGAGCGCAATTTTAAAAAACACTAAAATTCACCACCGCTTTACTTACCGTCGTCATTACCTCTAATTCGACCGTATTTCTCTGGATGGCAAAGACGCTACATAAAGATTGCTTCTTATGTATTGCTGATTTTCGCATGGTGACCACAGAAGGTTTGTTATTACTCATGGAATCCAAATCGACAAATCGACTTGTTACCAAACATACAGGTCTGATAATGACGTCAACAATTCGTCGTATCACAATCATTTCGTTGAATCTGATACTACGTTTGTTCGAAGTCTTTCGTTCTGTTCCATACGAGATCTGCTATTTCATTTGTTGCAATGTAAATTTTCCTATATAATGAATACTAACTGGAATAAATCGCTTATTTTGGTCGTCGTTGCCGATAACAGATAACAACCTCGTTTCTGAAAGGTGGTACTTGTTAAACTCGGAGTTTCAGGACAGAGAAATAAAAGAAGATCCACACTGGATGAAGTCACAAACAAGAAGGACGTTTATTGACACATATATGCTTACGTCTACGTACAATGATCTGACTAGACCGATATGTCCATATGAACAACATTGAAATATTAATTCTCAATCTCAACAGAACTAATGAAGCAGTTTCGAATTCCAAAAATTCCGATCTTTGACAACCCGATACAGTGATGAAAAGACTCCCAGATATATATTCACAAGCCACAAACAAAATATCCTAAAACAAATATTTATCCTTCACACACATTTAATCAATTATGTCTTACTACACTTCCGCATATACATTCAACATACAAATACCGAAGTTTATGTTGTAACGAAATTGCTTTCTCATCTGCAAAATATTTTGACACAATTAACTAAAAATATTGAGAACATCAGAATGATGTCGCAACCGCTTTGATCGTTTAAGAGAAGAAGGAAGAACAACAAAAAAATGAAAATTGAAATCAAAACCAGAAAAAAAGACTTTACAAAATTTCAACCGAAATTCAATATCTTCGGGTAAAAATGACAAGCAAATGCCTACACACATATCTGGAGGATGACGATGATGGCTATAAAAAAATTCATATAATTGAAAGGCAAAACTCTTTATTGTTGATATTATATTGGAAAATATTGTGATTAAAATTGCCCATGGTTTTTATATAAAACGTGAAAAAAATATCTTTTTTTCCTTGATGCCATGTACGTACGGGTTCAACCCATAATCATCTGCAATTTATGTTTTTTTTATAGAATGGAAAATCGAATTTTATGGAAAGTGTCAAATGTACCAAAGCATGCCGCCTACCTGACGTCTCTTTTCTTTTTCCATGTAATATATAATTTCATTGAACATGTTATACACACACACACACACACACACGCTGCAACCCGTTCCTGATGATGAAACCCATTCAATATTAACAAACTAATATATGCCCCCAAGAACGTTTTTGTTCTGCACCGTCGTGTAAGATTGATTTTTTTTCTTCGTTCTTTCATCCATTTATCTATTATGCCGTAGAAAATTTTTATAATGAAAAAAAAATTAAACTTCCCGCCTCTCCTACATACATATAGATCGGTAATGAATGCCTTGTTCAATGAAGGCTTCTGCTTCTGTTCCATCATCCATTTTATTTACAAGAAGTTCCTTTACATATAAGCAGGGCCGTCCGTAACTAGACCACTTTTTCAGGAGGGGCTCCAATGGTAAAAACTAAGTTTTATGTGAAAAACATTGCGAGCGCAGCGAGCCCAATTTCTGTTTTGCAATTTCCAAAATCAATTTTGCTACTCAATGATTTACAGCTTTTGTCAATTTGCCTCCTATTTGTCTTAGACAAATGTACAAAATGGATTTACGGATTTCGTGTAGACCGATTTCTGTTCCTCCATTATTTTAATGAATCGGTTGTGACAGTGAGGGATGTGGTAAAGCTGACCTCGAAGCTGAGTTTAACTCAACCATATCAACCGAACGGAAGAAATTGAATATTATTTCCATGCAATTAGGTAGACGCCAGAATGGTAAAATGTTCGTTTCAGAACAGAATCTGAGAATTGAACCTTGAATTTTGTTTCATTCTATCACGAAAGAAAAAGACATAAAAGGTGGCACTGCGTTCAGAACCTTCGAATCTAAAACGGTCACATCAAATAGTGTGGAGTCGAAATTTCTTCGAGTGAGACCACTCATCAGTCTCACAGTTCCAAAAAATAACATTTCCTTCGAGTGAGACCACTCATCAGTCTCGCAAGTTCAAAAAAAATGTTT
>JANTFA010159293.1:0-10482 GCA_026413405.1 Phytosciara flavipes
ACGACGTGATCGCAGAAAGTCAGACCGGTGACATATCAAGGAAACCAAATGTATGACATCCCGGCTTTCAAGAAATTTTATGTTTCGTATTTTGTTGTTGTTTCACTGCTGTGTATGCACACCGAATACTCTAACAAGTTGTTCGGTTTTTTCATTTCATTATCGCGAGCGACTTATGAATTTTCATAAATTATTTATTTGATTTTCATTTTAATGATTTAATTTATTTGATTTCACAGAACGGTCTGTTGTATATTAATTGCATATTAATAGTCACCTAGAGTAGCCCCAGACATTCTCGATGTATATTGATATTCTCTGCGCTCGCAGATTATAACATGACATTATCAATGGGAAATGGAGAAAGATTTTTAATTGGAAATCGATGGGTCGTCGGTACTTTTGAAAGTGATGATATTATTCTAGCTGGAATTTGAAATCAATAGACCATTTTTTCATGCCAGACTCTCAATACTCAAATATAGTTGTCGAACATGCAAGATACACAGCCTCAGACTGTCACCTTCTCCGGTGACGTTGATTTACATTCAACTTTTTCTGGTCAAAAAGTTTCATACCAGAAACGGTAGATGTATCTCGATTATATTCGATCATTCAATGTAATCTATTACTTCGTTTCTTTGAAGAATTCCGTTCCGTTCGTTTCACGGTCTATTACTTCATTTATTATAGCAAAAAAATTTGTACAAAATGGAATGCTATGATTTTGTTTGTTACAGTCATCATTGTAAATATAACAGATGATTCTCCGTGTCGTTTCTGGTACCAGTATGTTAGTCACGTGACGACGTCGTGGAATGTGCCAAATGTAAAACTAAAAAGTCATTGAACTTGACCTCAAAATAAGCGATGAACTGTGGCTTCTATTATACCTCATGCCGTAAAATATAGAAAACAGAGCAAAAAAGACCACTCCAGCGTCTTTCAAATGACGCAAGAAAGAGTCCACTTTACGCAGCGCCGTTGCAGAAATTACGATTTATCGGGTCTAGTACTTCCTTTGATCATGCATTATTTCGATTTAAAATCTTTTTCTTCAGTTGGCTTAACACAAAAGTTTAGCAATATAAAATTGAAATTAAGTGGGAAATTTCACTTAATTTGTGTCTATGTAGCACATAAACTTTGAATTTCTCGAATAAAAATGTAACAAAATTTGTGTCCTCCTTATTGCTAACAAATGTAAAGGCGTCAATTGTCCGTGACAAAAGGTCAATGTAATTTCGAAATTTCTTCGATCAAAATTAGGTTAAAGTTAAATCGAAGTAACAACTAAAACTGATAAAAATCCTGAAATTTAAAATGAGTGACAGGTTTCATCAGTTAATCATCAGAAATTCTGTTAGTCACACTTATATTAGGTCTGATAACCAACCGATCATTGTCACTCGTCAAATAATCTACCCCTGAAGAATCTGTTTCCGAGGTAATGTGATCACAGAAACAAAACTCTTCAAATTAGAAGCTTTTAACTTCGGTGACATTGAGATAGCCTTTCTTATATGTACAATCAAACGAACAAGTCGTTCGTGTTATAACCCTGATATGCATTAAAGCAAAACAATACCAAATCCCTAACATTCTTTGGACATTTTGTTGCAAATATATAAAACGAGAGAGTTAAATGTTTTTCTTCCCATTTCGAGCGTTTTTCGCTTTATTTTCCTTTCATTTAACAAAACATCCATCCATTTAGTGTACACACACACACAACATTCATATGTTAATTTACAATAAGATTTATGGTGCAATCAGGTAAAAGGGCAGGTTGTTAACAACATGAGTGCATTTTTTATATGACTTCGTATTTGTATTACATTCAATTTATTTGCGCGCCTGAACCAGAAAATTATATTTTTGCTGGTAAGACACCGTGATATTTCTGTTTTGTCTGTATGGATTGTGTGTGCTTTGCATTATGTCTAGAGATAGAGTTGGAAGGTTATATTTTGCAAATGAATAAATATAAATCTAGTTACACCGTTCGCATATAACATTACACGGTTTACTGTGGAAATTGCAGCAGAAAATTCATAAAATTAAATAGTTTTTGAACAACTTATTTACGAACAGAAAATTGCTTGAGGTTTTTTCGTTAATATTTTAGTTTGAAATAATTAAGATTGGGAATTGGAATGAAAATGACAAAATCAAGAGACCCGTTCGAAGTATGAGGGTCTTATGATTTCATTATTACCTTCTGTCGGCCTGTAATCACGATAACTTGAGTCAACCGAAATCAGTCTTGACTTGATGGGACTTTTTTTCCTCGCCTTGTAATCAAAAAAGCCACACCGAGTGTGAAGATGACCAAAATCGGTTGATTCGATTTAGAGATATGGTCAAATTTGTGCTATTTTCGAGGTCGAGTTGAGGTTTTTGGCATATATTACCGGCGGTATTACTCGTAGAAAGTTCATAGATCGTGCAAATGGGAGGTATTGATTGCACTCCAGGAAAATAAAGTTTGTCAAAAACGGATATTTTGCTCGGAAGTTAGAGCCCATAGAGTGAGCCTAAGTCTAGCTACTCGCCCGTAAAGTGAATAGGACTTTTCGTCGATATTTCGAGTAAATTTCATCCTATTTTCCTGAATTTCCGTTTGTTTCAAAGCTAGTGATGGCCGTAAAGCGGTGGAACTGTTTTCGGTGACCTAAGGAAATTGCTGCCAGCCACTATTTTGGATTTTCACAGTTTGACTAACACTAACACATATATCGCAGGTCGATTAAATCGCCTCCAAAAAAAGATCTTTAAGACAAAACAAAATTGACTAGTGTCAGATTAAAGATTCGAGGGCACAACGGATCAATCTTGGCGTAAAAATTTCATCCGATTACAAGTAGAAAATTTCCTCTTGGTGTCCGCGGGGATTGTGCCTAAGACTGCCGCAGCGGTTCCTCTCTGAATGTCTCATTCCTTGCATTAGAAAACTCGTAGACCCACCCACAACCCACTGTTCCCAGAGTCTCGATGCACACAAGAACGAAATGGACATTTGGCACTAAATTTCTGTACAGCCAAGTCGTGTATGTCTATCGTTTATGCGCAGCGAAACGCGCCTTTTTAGAGTTGCCTTTGACGTACAACGGTGCAAGGGTATCGGCACAAGTAAAGTCCCAGATAATTGGCTTTCCGTTTTGCCAGGGCACCAGAGTCGGTTCAAGTAGAGTCGGAACTTTGCAGGTAACGGGTGCTCTTTCAGTAAATCGTTTTGGATTTTTGTGTTTTTTGGCCCTACTTCAAGTAACTTGATTTTGATGAATTCTTTCAATTTTAACAAGGGATGGAATGATTTAAAGGTGCAATGTTACAGGACAGTTTTAGGATGTATGCCTTTCATGGACAACCAGCCGTGCATTACTCGTACGGATCCGTCTTGTGTTTTTTGTTTGAATTTTTCTAATGAAAAAAAAAGACTCCAAATGATTTGTGTAGAATACAAGCCCATCACAATGCTTCACAAAATATTAAAAATAAAAATTACGAATGTCATTCAGTCATAAAGCTTAACAATATTGTGTCTCATGTCAACCGAAAAACTGTTTATTTTTCTATTCAAAAATCCAATTTCAACAAAGGCTACGTTTTTGTCTGTTGGATTTTATAAACTTACTGTGTATCAAAATGTGATTATTTTTTGTGTCTTTCCACTTTTTTTTTCATTTTAAACAAAAGACACAATCATGAAAATATCAACCGAAAAATGAAACTAATAAAAATCGTACACGAAATCACATCACCCATCTACCCATCATCATGAAAAAACGGCGAAATTCATGGAACGGAAAAGCTTCGTTCGAAATCTACGGTAAATGGAGGAAAAATTTTGCTGTGACTCGGGTTTTTTTCTATTTGGTTTTGTTTTGTTGTGTGTTCAACGAAATTTTTTTCTCTCTCTCTGCTGACGGCAATTATTGTTAATTTTATTGTATTTTTAGCGCCCATCAAAGTGTGACAGTTTTTTATGTCTTCTCTATTATTTCTATGGAAACAAAATTATTAAATTTGAAAGATTTTTTTTTGTTTATTTTGTAAGTCTCATGAACATAAATAACCATTGTACTCGTCACATAGGAGGACTGTAATTACTTAATAACGAATAAAAAAAACCGAAATATTTTGCAGAGGAAACTTGTTGATTTTGTTTGACAATTTTTTTTACTTTAAACTTTTCGTGAATTTTTAACAGATTCATTATGCGAGCCTATAATGACGAAAAATAAGCCAGAAGAACGTGAGCAAAATGACAATGTGACGCTCTCAATATGTGGTTCACACTAAGCTTGACACACAAATTCGAATAGTTCACTCTAATCTGAATAATTAGAAGAAACAATCAGGTGAATAGATTTTGCACATAAATTCAACAACCTCTCAGACCTTTGAACTAGAAAAGTGTGGTTATGGCCCAAAAAACTTTGTTTACACTACGGCAGATATGCCGGCGTTTTCGTGCACACGATGTCTTGTCGACGTCTGCCTGCAGATTTGATCAGCTAAATTATTTCAGTGGACAGTAGCAATGAAACAATTCAACTATCAAAATAATTGACTAATCGTTGTAGACATGCGTCGACGTTCAACTATGACACGATAGTTGAGTACCATTCTTATCAGTGAATTCATCAGAAACACTTTTAACAAAGCTCACAAAAAATTTTGTCTGCGAAACTCAGTTTTATTGCGAAATGTTAAATCACTAAATCATTAAACATCAAAGCGAAGTTTAGCAACATCCGTCCGAATTTTCCAAATTGAAATAAATTCGTGAGTTTAAAATACAAACACCACACCGTTTGGATTCTGATTCATGTTAGCTTCAGTGGAGCATACCTATTGGGTTTCAGTACTTACAGGCATCGGTTTCGTTCGAATGATTTCAACTTATTTTGAAAAGCTCATATTAAACGACATCAGCGGTATTATGACTCTGTTCACTGCAGAAGTGTGAATTGGAATAATTTTCCTGACTGAGAGTTTTGATGAAAATGAAAGGCTGAAGTAGCAAACGTACTAGAGGCAAAATCTTTTACTTCATTCGATTTAACAATCGTTCGGCTATATAAAAGGATATTCTGCATACTTTTCACTAATAATTTTTGTCGACATTGTCGATAACAGATGTGTTGCTATTACAACTTGATTGTATAGGGGTGAATCTGAAACAGTAGTAAATTTCAAACATTTAAACGTAAAACGAGAGGTCGCAAAACAGTAAAGTCGAGGTGACACACTTCTTGGACTAAATGGACTAAATCGTATTGGACTAAATGAATTAAATCGTATGGTAACATGAGTAAAAACCATCAACAACCGCTGCGGTTTTCGGTTATTTCATGAAGCCAACACACAAAGACTTCAACACACCAATTGCATAAGAACTCACTCCAAATAGAGCTGATTTTTTTTTTCATTCAGTCCTTTTAGTCCATTTAGTCCATGAACCTCGAACTTTGTTAGACTTTAATCAGGAAACTTTTCTTACTTTTAGTATCACTGCTCAGCAAGAAACTCCTTGTGACAAACAGAACAAAAAATCTAAATCGAGACTGGATAGGGAATACATTTTAGACAACTGCTAAGACCCGAAAGACTCACTATTTACCTTGACACATTTGTGGGTCTTACACACACTTTCGATCAAATAAATTAGTGGCAAAGGAAGTTAGTCTGCACTTGATACATGAGACACTTCCTCCAGCTTTCAGTCAACAAAAAAACCGATTCAAATCTACCATACCTACTTCACAAAATCGATGTGAGCACAATAAATACACGTCGACATGAAGTGAAAATATGGAATGAGATCTTGTGAATGCAACAACAACCACCAGAAAAAAAATGACATTTTAATTTCGTTATACCAAGCGTCAGGCTGCTGCATTATCATTGTTCACTTGATTCGATGTGTATTTTTGTTGTTTGTATTTCTTTTCCACACGTTAGACGGCAGTATACACAACAGCCAATTTAACTTAATGCATGAAACGTTTGTACGGTCGGTGTTTTTTCCTCTCTTCAGCGAGAAACATTTTGCCTATAATCAGCTGTGTGCTACACACAATCTTCACCAGCATAACTTTCAAATTGTAACGCACTTTTCAACGTGTCTGCTGATTTCTCTGTTGTGCATTTCAGAGAAACGTACACACCATTCCAACCAGGCATGCATTTTCCATGAAGAAAATCTCTTTGCATTGAGTCGGCATTTATTATTGTTATTATGCAAATTAGAAATTCTCTTTTGAAAATGTTTCAAATGTGGTTCACAAAACAGGGGGCAACGAGATAATTCTCAGGTATAAACTTTTCCAAATGGGAATTATCATTTTTGATACAAATCTTAGCTCTCTCAGTGCAAAACCACAGAATGATAGGTACACCATTCAACGATCGTATTACCTGTGTGCAACATTTTATTATTTTATGATATGAGATACGGTCAAAAGAAAACCTCATCTAAGTCAATTTTATGTTAAGATATTCAGAATAAATCTAAACGACACAAACGAAGTGCTCAGCCTGGCAAACACTTCAATACCCAGAAGAAACACTTTAGAAACACTCGAAATGGACAACCGGTTTTTTCTTTCTATTGACCCTACACACAGAGATTACAGTGAGAAAAAAAAGGGTAACAGCAACCGTGCACCGTATGCGGATCATATTGGTATTACGCGGGTTTACATTTATATCAAACGTGAGTTGGACCCGTACGAGTAGTGCATGGCATAAAGCTAACTGTTTGCAGAAGGCATACATTTCACAGATACTCTCTGCAACAGTACATCTGTTAAAAATTCCCTTGTTCAAGTTCCTTAGTAAGGAATCCTTACTACAATTTCGAAAGTCCCGTACGAAGTCTCATTTGAAAATTAAAGTCTAAAAACCCAAAATCCAAAAATGGCGGCTGACAGCCATTTTCATGGAAAACAATTCTACCGCTCCACAATTTTCTTCTCAAACAAAAAAGTTTACGAAATTCAAATGAAATTTACTTGAAATATACGGCCATTTTCTTAGGTTAGAGAAAGCGATACTACAGCTTTACGGTCGGCATTACCTTTCAAACAAAAAAGAATTCATGAAAATCGGATGAAGTCTACGCAACATGTTGACGAAGAACTCTACCTTCACTGTATGACCGAGTGGCTCGACTTAGGCTCCACTATATGGGCTCCAACTTCCGAGCCCATTATCCGATTTTGACAAAATGTTTTCCCAAAGACAGCCGTAGTTAGAACCGTATATTGCAACGATATCAACTTTGTACGAGCAATACCCCCGGCAACATGAGAGAACCCTCAACTCAACCTGGAAAACAGCACTAATTTGACCATATCTCTGGAGCGACTCGACCGATTTTGTTTCGAACTTATCCTGGGTTTTTTCGATTACAAGTCGAGATATGGTAGGTGAGCGCCAGGCTCTTTTACGTTACGCTTTAGTAACGGACTTGATATGCATTAATTTAAGGACGACCCGGTAATAACTCGAAACCAACAAAGGTTAGAATCTTCTTCCTTTACCCCTTATTCCACGTTAAGTGTGTAAGATGGAAATAACCATCGAAGCAGAGGAGGTGTTTCGGGCTCAGGACATCAGTCGTTGCTATCATTCCCTTTACGAGACAGCCGTTGTACTCAAGCTATCCCCTTCAAGGACAGAAAGATTTTTTTTCATTGCTGATTTGGCATCTAGGGGTGACTACAGAAATCTTGCCCTTACTCAGGAATTCAAATTCGAGGTGCTACAATGTTACAAACATAAGAGTGAAAGCATAAGACCTTCGTACTTGGTACGAGCCCTCAAATTTATTGATGTAATGCTCTTCATTCAACCCATAATATATCCATACTAATGGAGCAGTAAATTTTATTACTTGAATTTATGTGTCTCTCGTTGGAACAGCATTTGCTGTACTGTTGACTGTTCGTTTTTTTTTATTTTATAGTTTCATTAAAAAGTATTTCAAATGAAACATTGTCATGGTTAAAGGTTACACTCTAAATAACTTGTGAGTCACCACATATCCATCGTGTGTACATTTTGTTATTTATTTACGGTGCGTAATGATTAAAACTGAGTCGCAGATAAAAACATGCTGCTGCAGGTTGTTTAAGCTTTTTCAATGCATAGCACAATGTTTGCGTTAGACCAATGAAGCTTTTATTTACTTCTCACATTTAGCTATTAACTTTTGCGACTTAATTGCGTAAAGTTCAATGCTCAAATACACAAACATCAAACGCAATGTTTCTTCTTGATAGCAATTTTATAAAGAATTTGTTCTGAGAAACCTCTACAGCATAAAAGTATACAGACTGTGCTTCAGTGGATACAATACAGGGAAGTTTCCGTCATGCAATGATATTTTTGACAAGTTGTCAACCAAGAATCTACTATGGCAAGCCAGCTCTAACATGAACTTAACATTAAAACACAAAAAAAAGACAAGAAAAATTATCAAAATATTTACAACAGTGCATATTTCTCGCATGATAAGTCTTGCGTAACATAAAAACACACATCGCCGTTGCAAGATAATTTATTTATTCATTTTTTATATATGTTTCATATGAAGGAAAAAAAAACTTTGAGAAAATGTTTTTTTCATTTAATAGTTTTTAAGGTCTTTAAATGCTCAATTCATTTTTATTAACTGTGTTCAGTTTTGATACACGCGTTAAGGTGCCTCTCTATTTTGCTCTATTTTCTGTAGGGGACGTGTACTGATAAAGAAAATCATTTACTGTAATGCAATATACGAAAACTATTTTCTGATCTGATAGAATCAAACTCAACTTTCAGATTCAATATTCGGAAGTTGAATTAGTCGCTTCCAAAAGCATACCGCGACATTATCATCAAATCTGTTACTTCAATTCATGATGGGATTTGATACAAAATCTTTTACTTCATTTCTTTCAACATTAATTTTACTACATATAAGACGTCATGCAGTTCATATCATTACTCGTTATTGTCGTTGTTGTCGCTAGCAGATGATTAGTTGAATCAACTGAGTTTTATACGCATCGAACGCAACGGTGTTGGGTTGTTGGTTATGCCAAGCATATACAAAATATTTGTATCCATGATCTGGAAAATCGACATGTCAAAGGTTTAACATGTTTAGATCGATTAGAAAAACCGTTCATCTCTCAATATCACTTCAATTATTCTTGTTAATGAAATCGATGCCTCTTCAATATCGATCGAAAACAAAATTATAATTAACCACAATGAATGGATAGTGGTTGCGTTTCGACTCTCATTTTCATCATGATCGAAACAACAAAATTCCAACTTTTAATTAGTTAATTAAATGAATTTATATTTTCTATACAAGTAAAATTGCAATGTGTGTGCATTACCCAATCCTAACGGAAAGCTTGACTATAACCAAATGAAAAACATAAGGGGGACCCGTACGAGCAGAGTGCATGGCATATGGCAGACATATTACAACTGTTTTGAAACATTTCATCTTTAAATCATTCCATTTATACTCGTCCGTTGTTAGAATTGCTTACAGCAATTTCGATAGTCCCGTATGACGTCTAATTTGAGAATTGAACTCTGAAAACAATTCATCAAAATCAAGTTGAATTTACTCGAGATTTGACCGGAAAATACAGAATGACGGCTGGTGGCCATTTCGTTAGGTTACCACTTTACGTTTCAAACAAAGAAAACATCATGAAAATCGAATGAAATCGGATCAAGATATCGACAAAAAAACTCTACCTTCACTACTCAACTTAGGCTGACTTGAAGGCTCCGAGATCTGCTTTTCACAAAACTTTTTTTCCTGGATTGGTGCAGTCATTTGCACCATCTGTGAACTTTGTGCAGGCATTACCGCCGTGAATACAAATCGAAAGAAAGAAGTCTCATCAAGGTTCTTTTCATTTTACTCATGTTATAAAGCGTGGATTTGAGCAATATTTGTTGGCTACTGTCACTGAATGACGCTGTCGGCAACCATAAAATGGAACTCTGGAAACATATTTACAGCGCGAGAGGTAGAGAATCATTTTCTCAATTTTATGCATGTACAACCTGTGTACCTGGCAAGTTCACAGATGAATTTGATCGTTGAATTGAAATGATATTATAATCATGGGGAAGAGGAGATTTTGTGGTGAAGCTAATATCAACGAATAATAAAACAATTGTGCAAGGTATAGTTTGAAACAACTAAATTTCGAAGCTTGAGTCAAAGACGTCGGAAAAACAACGATTCTTAATGGTTCTATTGTTTAGGTTGTGTACAGAGTCAGTCGTTGAAACAATTTTCTAACACACAAAGAAAAGAAAAAAAAACTTAAATGAAGTGCGGTGCTCAATATATATGTCGATGGTTATGGGTGTGCAGCGTTCCATGCAAAAAGTTCCTTTACTCTTCTGTATTACGTAATCCACCGACCGTGAATATTAAATAATATTTTATAT